>JAJOOS010002402.1:0-31391 GCA_029582725.1 Solanum chiquidenum
CAGATCGTACTTAAAGTTGTTGTTTGAGGAAGAGATCGAAAAAATAGAAGAGAATCTTGAAATAGTTATAATGTATATAAATTAACCAACAAGAAGCTTGTGTTATGGTGGGAGAGTCACATCAAAGGAATAAAAAAGGTTAAGAATGTTATATATTATATAAAGAAAGTGGATATCACAATCATATATAGGACCCACTAAAAAGACCTAATCCAACCACTTGGAATTTGAAAAATAAATAAATTATTAGTATGTAACAATCATACTTTATCTTAAGAGGCATAAAATTAAATAATTGGTATTTTCTATAAAGTTACCAAAAGTTAGCAAGAAAATAGGTTGAATTTCTAATGTAATGACAACCAAATAATCATCATGCTTGGTCAAGACATGCAAGAACGTTAGAGGAATCAATAGAATGATAATATTTATTCTTCTGCCTTTAATCAGACGTTTTAAGTTTGAATTTTTTTTAAAAAATGGAAGTGTTGCCTTTGCAATGCAGGAATACAAATTTAGTCGAACTTCAATAGATACATATATAGTGAAATTTATATATTAAGTCTGAAAAGTAATATTTCATTGTAGAGACGCACACAAGAGTCAAGAAATAGAAATTACTGGAGAAAAGAAGAAGAAGAAGCTATTATGATTTTTAGCGATAATAATAAAAGCTTTTAATGGCAATAGAAATTGTTGATATATAAAAGCATCGATCAACAAAAATTAAATTTTGACTATTGTACATTAGGTGATTTCTATTGCCGCTAAAAGTCACAAGCTTCAACGACAATTGTTTATTGAGAATTGTTAAATTCATTTTTTAAATGATTTAATTTGCACATTTAGCATACATTGCTTATAAATTCAATTAAAATCGTGCTAAAAGTCACTGCTTTAACAAAAATTATAATGGTTACTAAATTAACCTCGAAAATAACCTAATTTGCACTTTTGGCGTCCTCTTTTATTCTCAACAAATTCAATTAAATTGTAGTAAAAAATTACCCTTTTAGTGTTAGATTAAAAAATCCCTCTACACAGAAACACAATAACAATAATAAACTACACCTCAATGTCAAACAAGTTGGATCGTCTAAAACACGCAAGAATACAATAGGAAAAGAAGAAGGAGTTTTACACAATTATTTATAAATTATGGAAAATTAATATTTTTAAAGGTAGGGCTGCGTATAGGTCAGTTCGGTTTAATTTTGAAGTTTATCGATTTGACTTACTGGTTATCGATTTATAGAGATGCTAAACCGTTACAAAACCATTATGATATTGGCCTATCGCTTATTGATTGTTATCGGTTTAACCATTAAGATTTGACACAAAAAGAATCATTGAAAATAACTTAGAAACTATGGACAAACCAAATGAACCATGCACATTCACAAATTGCATCTTGCTTAAAATCAAACACTTTTATATTGTAGAATAACCACGAGTTTGAGACAACCAGAAATACAGTAGGAAACTAAACTCTACGTCAAGGACTTTATATACAAAAACGGTATAAATATAATTATTTAATTTACTATTGGGTTATCGGTTAACCCATTAAGACCCGATAACAAAAATAAATCTAAACTGCTAAACCAATAACTTATTACTGATAAACCAATAACTTTTTTCTGTTTGAATTATCGATTTCGATTCGATTTTGAACCACGGGGTTAGCTACATGTTTTTACTTATCAAAAGTTACATTAACTATTGTGACATGTCACTAGTTTATATGATTTAGTTGAATCTTATGATTGTGACTTTCCATTCTAAAAGAATAGAAGAAACAAGTTGAGTTCCAGCTTTTATTAAGGCAAAGGATTTGTATTGGTTATTCATTTGAAGAAAAGAATGTACAATGACATCTCAACTTGTCACACAGGCCTTTATTAATTATTATTGTCAAAATACACCAGCAAATAGGCCATATAGTTTGCAAAGATTTAATAATTAATATCTTTTTATTTTACTTTGGAAAAAGGGTCTGAAAAATATCTCAATTTTAGTTGGAATTGCTGTTACGATACCAAATTTTAATGAGGACCTATTACACCCGTAGACTATTTAATACCGTATTTTAAACATATATATTTGCCCAGCTGGTCAAGTGCGTGAAAACACGATGCATAGGCGCGTAGGGCACCGGATAATTTTTTTAGGCCAATCATTATATGCCACGTATCAATACAGGGATTAAACTATATCTATTTCCTTTTACCTATAATTCTAATTCATTTTACACCCTTTCTCCTTCATTGGAAATTATTTTCTAAATCCAAAAGACCACCATTGAAGCGCCAGGTAAGCTTTGTAGGGAACAAATTATTTTCTTAAATTTCAGATTTTTCTTCTTGGTTTTATTTGTTCTATTGTTATTTAGGGCTTCTAATTTCTTTCCTTGATTTCCAACACGATTTTGATCTTTGATTTCTTCTTTGGCAATGAAGTGAAAGAGAGTTTTGGGAAAGAGACGGAGTGACAGTGAAGTGACTATTGATTTCCCTTTTTTTTTTGACTTTTTTCAAATATGTTTATTAAAGGGAATGAAATGACTAATTTAATTAATTTAATGAATTAAAACGCGCGTGTGACACACTCAACTAACATAGATTGAGTATGGGCAAATATATATGTTTAAAATATGGTATTAAATAGTCTAGAGGGGTAATAGGTCCTCATTAAAGTTTGGTATCGTAATAACAATTCTGACCAAAGTTGAGGTATTTTTCAGACCCTTTTCCCTTTTACTTTTAAAATTATTTATATACTTGAATTTGGAAGGTTTTTTTTTTTTCTATGATTGATTTTTTTTAAATAGATTGGACTTTTGGAAGAATGCAAGTGAGGCATGTATAGCGCGGTTGACTAAGTTGTTTAATGTTATATTTAGGATGGTTAAAATATCAGAGGAATAATTGTAATATTCAAAATTGTAATAACTATATGGGTATCAAGATACTAAGTCAGCTATGAAAGTATGGAAAAAGGTGATTGAGATAAAGATGAGGAGAGGCGTGTCTATCTTTGGGAATCAATGCGGATTCATTCGGGGCATTCGACTATAGAAGTCATATGTCTTATAAAGAGATTGTTGGAGCAATATACGGTAGTTATAAAGACAGTAAGAAGGACTTACACACAAGGTTTATTGACCTGGAGAAGACATGATAAAGTCCGTAGGAATGTCGTCCTTTGGAGATGTTTGGAGTATAGAGGTGTGCATGCATGTGGCTTACATTAGGGCTATTAAGGACATGTACGATAGATTAAAATCCGAGGTAAGCAATTGGAGAAGACTCGTAAGACTTTGGTTGCACCAGGGCTAGTTCTTTTTTGCCTTAGTGATGAATGATTTGACACGACATATCCAAAAGGAGGTGTTGTGGGGTATGTTAGTCTCAGATGATATAGTATTAATTGAATAGACGCACGATAGAGTAAATGATAGGCTGAAAGATTGGCGACTAATGTTTCATGTTAAGCATGACTAAGACATATATATAGTACATGGAATGTAAGTTCAGTGCACGTGAAAGTGAAGATCAATGCACTAGTCATATCCAAGAGAAAAAACTTCAAATATCTTGAATTTATAATATATGGAGACACGACAATTGACGATGATATCGCATATCACATTAGAGTTGGATGACTCGTCTCTTGGATACTGTTTGACAACCCTGACAAAAACGATCATAGAGACTTAAAGGTAAGTTCTACAAAGTAATAATCCATTAAACCAACACTGTTTTGCCAAAGCAATTTCTATTATGCAATAATAAGTAAAAATATATAGATGAAAGAGCTAAAAGATTAATTTGCCTAAATAAGTAATTAGTGGTGAAGGACCCCTCAAGATTCTGAAATGCAATTTTTGGAATTAATCCTGTTTATCCAACTTTATTAAAGTGACCTCCAGTTTGTCTTATCTATGTAACAACAACAAGGTGTTATTAACGTGAATACATTTTCAAGTCAAATGAAAAATGTTAAGAGTACTGAAATGAAAAATAGTATATTATTGCGTGTTAAGGTGTTCAATTAAAAAGATTACACTTAAAAATATGATACACTGGACAGTACATTAATTTGACCAAAAATACATTAATTTTAATATATACTATGTATAATTAGTATATATCTTTTAATCTATTAATCAGTAATTATAATTATTTTTTATCGAACAATCAAATATCTCAAAAGGAAAAAAAAAGGAAAAAAAAGTAAGTTGCCCTTTCTAGCCATTTTGATGACAATCCACTTAATAGAGGACATATATGTCATCATAGGAGGAAGCCCAATTGGGTGAATCTAGTAAATGGGGCTTAAAAAAATGATGAATTAACGATAGATACATTTTATAATTAAGAAATAAAATTTGTTCCTAGTGTTAGTTAACAATATTTTTTTTATAAGTGATGAGCAAATTAGCGATGAATTAATGATAATATTCGTAAGTCTAATTACTTAAAGTTGTAACTTTGTATTAACAAATATACACATTATATGGACGATATTGGGATATGTTTGGGTTTATATATAATAAAATTATTCATCTTGTAATTCAAAATTGATGTAGTATAATAATTACGCCTCAATTTTAAATAAGTTGGGATCAACTATATGAATTCATATTTCTTTATTTAAATTTATATCATATCATCGTATATACGTGTAAATATTATGGAAAAAATATTCCGTCAAAAATACAAGATAGCTTTGCTATGCCATTGCCTTTGTTTTGTGTAGTCGTCATCCATCCGTCCGTCCTTTAGGAATCATTTGATACGAAGAATAAGATGAGATATTCTATGACTATGTTTGGAATTAAAATTATACTCTATTTGGTTGAACATATACATTTAATCTCAAACTTAATTCTGAATATCCATCTTATCTCATCCAACTTGATATTATTTTAGTATAAAGTACAGAAATTCCATACATTTGGAGGCTAATTGTATCCTATCTCAGAAGTTTCCCCAATTACTAAAATCGTGAATTTTTCATTGTTGTCGGATACATTTTTTGGTTGTCCGATACATTGCAAATGAGAAATGTATCCAAGAGGAGATAAGTATGTATCCGAGAGCGGATAAAGACGTATCTGAGAGAGAACTTTTGTAATTTTTTTTAAATGGTAGAAAATTTTAGAGATTATGATGTCTTAAATTGTGTATTTCATATAATTTTTCCATTATTTTATTCTACCTCTAAGGTGAAAATAAATTAATCCAAAAACTATAATCTCGAGATAACTTTATTCACAAACCAAATATCCCGTTAATATTTTAAGTGACTTTTTCTGGATGTTGCCAAAAAAGACTTGAAGACTAATTTTCAAGTCAACGATTGGACGGTCTCATTGACGTTTATCTTTTTGTAAATATCGTAACGTATGCTAGTCAATTACTTTTGTCCAAGAAAGACTTCAATATTAATTTTTTTTTAATTTTTCAGGTGTGTAGCTAATTTTATTTATTATTAGTTATGAACAGTTACGTATAATTATCTTTTAAATAGTTTAATAATGTAAATTTTGTTTTTATATCTTTACTTTTGTCCAAGAAAGATCACATATGATGTACTTTTGAGTATATATTTTTCATTTTATTTTTCAGGTGTGTGACTGATTTTTCTTACTATATATCATGATTCATGAATAATTATATATATTTATCTTTTAAATGATTTGATAGCGTAAAATATTGAATATTATTAGTAGAAAAAGTGAACTTTTCATATAAGAAGAAAGAATTATTATAAAAAGTTTGACAAATTTGGAATAGTGTGTTTCAATAAAAGATTAAATAATTAAGTGGTTATATTATTAATTGAATTTTTTTTTTACTGAAATTGATTATTAAAAAGTTACTAATAACTTGCATCTTGAATAGTAAGAGGAAGTTTATTTTATTTTTTTTAAAAAGAAAAAATTTGAGGATTCTGTTTGATTTTGATTTTAGGCCATTAATGTGTTTGAACTATCCATATAACAATGAGTCAAAAATTGTACCTACCATAATTCATGATCTAGGAATATGTATAACATATACATCTTCAAAGAATAAGATTCCAAAAATCTTCCCAAGTTATACGTGAGTGACAGCTATAGTTATCGCGGGTTCACTAAAACCTAATTTTACTATATATAAACTTAAAATCGATGTTGAAATCCATAAATTTTTAATCTTGAATTTACTTCGACAAGTAATCTCTATCTCCCATAAAACTACACACTCCTTTTTTGTATCACATCCCCCGCAAAACATTGAAAAGAAATCGAATACATATTGGAAGAAGAATACTCATTGTAACATTTGCTAATCATACATAGAATTTAAGTTATATACTACGTTATTATAAAAAAAAATTACACCATCAACTTTACTTGCCTATAACCGCAACAAATAATTAATCTGATTTATTTTCAAGATAACATAATTAACTTACATTTTAATGAAGCTTACCTAGCTATAAATTATCATTTATAGGACGTGATCATAATATATAAAAATTTCTTACACTGACGATATAATATTAACTTAAATACTTAATTATCTATACAAACATCCTCTATATGATGGGATTAAATAATCAGATCCATTATTAGTCTCATGATATACTTGAGGGGTACATGAAATGGGAACTAAACAAAGTCCTTTGCTCCTTAGATCAACTTCTTTTCTATCAAATCCTCCCCAAAACCTTTCCTAAATTATCAAAAAAAACAAACTTTGTTAGTATTAACTTTGCATAATAAATATTTTTAGTTTTTTATTATATTATATTATTATGGATATTTACACTACACAAGAATTCAACAAATTTAAGAACAAAAAATCAACTTATTTTTGAGAATTTTAGCCTATATAATACAGTTAAGTAAAAATATTATATACGCATGAATATACTTATTATGCGTACAAATATAATATATTTCACTATTGTTATAGACGCGGATAAAATATATTTCGATATGTCTTAAAATCAAAATATTACTATACGTTTGGTAATTAAGCAAATAGTTCACTATTTTTCGAGAATCTAGGTGCAAATAACACTATTTACGATTTTTTTCCTATATTTTATAAGTAGTTGAAGCAAAATCTCTAGTGATATATCAAGAGGTGAGTTTCTCTATTATTAAAATATACTTATTAAATACTTAATCATATTAATTTCCTATGAAAAGATTTTTACATTTCTAATAATTGTGTTTAAAATTGTTAAATAGCTCACCTTGCATGTATTGCTCTTCATGTAGGCATGGCTTAGTAGCTGCATAGGATACAATAGAGAGAGAGAAAAAAATGAAAACCTCATATTATATAGTATATGAATTAAGCATAAGAGAAATGAAATGTTTGACATTGTATGTAATCATCTTACGTAAAAGTTTAATTAATTATATATTATAAAGTGTATATTTTTTCAATTTAATTATGTTTTCAACATGTCCTTGTAAGAATTATTAATTATTTCTTACTTATGATCCAAGTTTACTTGTAGCCAAGTAATATCATAAATAATATTTAATGAATAATAGATCTCATCCGTACATTGGTTATTTGATGGACGTACCAGATTAAGTCTTAACCTCTATAAATTGGTCCTCCCTCCACCTCTTAGAGTTACCACATAGTCTCTACAATAATTTCATCGCTGACGGCTGTGGTAACGTAAGGCTAGGACAAGGAGGTAGAAACCAATTTACGACTAACACTTCCACTTTTCTCTGTGATGATGTCTTCCGCATCAGGTATTTACCCCTAACGATCTCTATGTAAAATTATCGTGTTTAAGATTCTGATATTATGTATTGAAGTATTTAATCTTACAGTCCTCTCACGTGATGACTTAATTTTTATAATTATGTTTTCAACATGTCTTCTCACGTAATGACTTAATTTTTATTTTTATGGAACAAACATATGATTTTTTTCGATAATCAAGCTACTCTTTTCATGAGACAAACTTATGATTTTTTTCTCGATAATCCGTGTCTTAGTGCATGTCGTGTTAGGATTTTGCCCTGATTTTCTTACCTTATTACCATAAATGTTTGAACATTTTCTGAAGGAAAAATATAATTTTCTTCCATATTTGGTTTATTCTTTCCTTAGAGGAAAAGTTCGGAGATTTATAAATTGAAGATCCCTATTCTCATAGCATAACACAATAGAATCCACAATGTAGACGTTTAAGAGTTTTGTTTATGGGGAGATTTTCTCTCTACAATTTTTATGCTTTTTATTAGTTTTTAATTATGTAGGTTAATTCGTCATATCAAATAATAATATTATGCCTTTTAGTAGTTTTATGTGTCGTCTAATTTATCAACCCATCATGTCGTACGTACTTAAAATTTGAATTTGTGATCTAAATTAAATCATACCTGTATTTGCTCTTGTAAGAATCTAACATAGTTGATTGTTTCCCACAAAACGGATGCCGTATCAGTCTATACACAAATAAAGACAATTTTTTCGATCAGAAATAATTAATAATCGAGTTGAAATAATAACAATACTGATAATATTAATTATAATAATATATAAATTAATTTTAAAATCCGCGCAATGCATGCGATCAATATTATATATAAAAAAATTAACCATGAAAAAAGTTATAAAGTTATCTTATTTATTTTGAGCACATTAAGTTGTTATTATTAGTAACAATGAACATAAAACTATCAAAAAAATGAAGAAAAAAGAGGTATGAAAATGGGGTGGAATTAGGCCACTTGTTTTTTGCGTTTTACTTGTGATAATATATTAATATGTTCTTAGAATGAAAATTATTTACATTCTTTAATTTTTTTATAAAAAAATAAATTTCTCTCAATAACTTTAAAAATAATTATTTTTGACCCTATTTAGTAGCATGATTGGAACTTTATGATTGTTTGATTGAATACGAAATTTTAGGCACAAAAATTAACTAACCTTTCCAAATGGAGAGACAATTTGTTGGAGAGCTGTAATTTTGTCTGCATGCTTCACTTTTGGAACTTGTGTCTATAAATCATTAATGAATTATTATAAAAATTAATATGTAATAAATAAAAATAGAACTTCATACAAATTAAAATAGAGAATAGAGAATAATATTATGTATTGTTAATGTTATGATTTATTATTTATAATAAGAATAGAAATAAAGTATATTAAAATATGAATGGTACCTCCTATTATTAATACCATGGTTTTACAATATATGGATACGAATAATACTTAATAGGGTATATAAATATATAGACTGAAAATACTATCAAATAAGGAATAATATCAAATCTACAACTATATACACAATGTAATCCATTAAGTGGGATCTAAGAAGATTCGTAGCCGATCGAGATTGTTTCCAATAGACTTTGACTCATGCATAACAAAAATCAAGTATACGTAAAGCATATACAGTAGGAAAGAAGTTATGATGGAATCATCTAAGAAAAAAAAATAAGTAGCAACAACAAATAATATGATAACTAAAGCAATGAAAATAACATGTAATAATAAAATCGAAATAATATCAAAACTAAGACATTATTTTACCCATACCTTTGTAGATGTAACTGCAGAATTTTCATTCTTTTGCCTTTTTGAATTAGTCTCTAAATTATCTTCTAATTTCCTCTTTTTTCCATCACTTGGATTATATTCTTGTGATCTTCTATTGCTTCTCTTCAATGTGTGGCATGTTGATATTGTACCCCTAGACTTGCTCTTTGAACAAAAACAAGTAGTATTAGTTTGAGTAAATGAAACTTTAAAGTGGTAAAAAAGTAAAAAGATTAACTTTATGCAAATATTGACTTGTAGATACTTTGGTTTTTAATTCAAAACTTAAGTAAAAAGATAATACGGTGCACTAAGTTTTGGCCCATTATGTGTTAAGTGCGATCCGTGGAAGAGCCATATCACAATTCACATTAGGTCTTATGTATATATGCAGATTTACATTATCGTATTTTTGTAAGAGGTTGTTTTTACATATACTTTTAACATAATTTCCAAATTATACTTTTTAAACACAAAAATCCTCTATTATAATAAGAAAAAGAATTACCTACGAAAATTATCGCTAAATAGCTCGTAGCTAACTTGATTTTTTTTTAATAATTAATGATTAAATAGAATTAGCAATGCATTTCATAATTCAACAATAGAAGTTGCCTGTCACTAATTCCTGTTGTTTTAGTGTTTCTACCCCAAAACTTGTACTAACATTTTTCTTTTATCCAAATAATGTGTATTTTATACTATTTTTTTTCATGTAATATGATTCTAGAGAGAGAGAGAGGGGGAGAGAGAGGAAGAGTGTTTCTTACTATATAAGGTTGTTGGAACCCATTCTTCTTATGTTGTCCCAAATTCAAAGTTTTGAGACTTGGTTTAAAGTCCACCAATGGCTTATTGCTTAAATAATCACCAAAACAAATACTAGCCAAGTTTCTTGAATTATCCACTTCTTGATGATGAGCAATTTGATCACTTCTCATTGGAAACATAGAGTCCATATCATTATTATTATTATTTGTATAATAATTAACTGGCCTTCCAAGAAGATTACTATAAGGATGAAATGTATAATCATCATCATCATCATCATCATCTAATTGATTGTGATTAAAACAAGATTTAGAGGTGATTAAGGTTGTTGTTGATCCACCATCTAATAAACTCATCTCCATATTGTTTTCCAATAGATTTTTAGTATTAATGCTCCCACTTGTTCCACTAGTAGTAGAGTTGCTTCTGCATATTTGGTTAATAGATTCAAATGAGTAGAAAATATACAAAAATAAAAATTATACATTATGTGATTATATATACATCCAAATTATACAACATATACCTACTTGTTGGATATTTCATAAATATTCTTCCCTAACTAGATATGAAGTGTTTTAAAAATGACTCAAAGATGGTGTTAGTTTCCATTGAGAAAACAAATAGAGAAGAGAGGTTACGATTTTGAGTTCTGGATATGAAATCTTTTTTATAGCTATTGGGAGCTTTTTCCGAATAGTTCTTACGTGACATAAATTCAAATTAATCAGCTATCAACATGAATATAGATAGTCATCGATGAAAAATTAAAAAAAATCATTGATTATATTTATTATATATATTAGTGCCCCACTTTCAACGATGATCTTACTTTTCATATATCACATATCTAAAAAAAAAACTAGGTTTTGGGATAAGTGGTAAAATTAAAATTTCTCTTCTACTAATTATTAACACTCCCCTATACCCCGACAAGATAAATATAGTCAGAAGCTGGGTCAAATAAGAGTAAGGGGTTCATTCGACCCTTTTTTTAAACCTATGAAAAAAGAATATACCTTTTTACATTTAATAAGTTTTAATTCCAACATTCTTTTTTTTTCCAGCCTTAATGATACTCAACTCCTTTAATTTATAGAAATGATATGACTTAAGAACATAAAATTCAAATAATATTTTTATGTGTTATATATACAAATCATTAATAAAAAGGCACATGCCATTATAAGTCCACTTAACGTAATTAAACTTCGTGCCTAGTAAAACTAAGACATAAAACAAGGTGAATGAAGTAATTATAACATAGTCATAATGATTTATCTAAAAAATTAGGAGATAATAAAAGAAAGATAATCAAACTCACATGAGAAATTGATTTAATATGTTGTAAACAATTCTTATATTATCAACATAATTTAAACATGTTGTAGTCAACAATAATAATAATTAATCACATACCACCCCCTCCCCCTCTCCAACAAAATTTCTGAGAAGAAGCCGGAGGAGGTGGTATGTATGCAAAATTTTATTCCTACCTCGTGAAGATAATATCAAAATACACTTGACTCAAGTATCATATAACAAAATAATATGAAATAGAGTAGTTTCAGGTACATAACCGACTTTACTTATTATAAACAATTACATGTAATTATCATAAAAAGAGAAACGACTCGAGTACGGGCATAACAAAATAATATGAAATGGAATTATTTCAGATACATAATCGACTTTACTTATTATGAACAGTTACATGTAATTATCATAAAAGAGATAGAGATAATCAAAACTCACAAGAGAAGTTGGCTCCAAATATGTTGACTGTGATCATGAGAATTAGCAGCAATTTCACCACTAATCAAAGAACTATTATTTTCATCAACACCAAGTAGAAATTGATATTGATGAAGATTATTATTATTATTTGTTACACTATTTCCATTATTATTATTAGAAATAGATATAACATCTTCTTCACATGATGAACTTCTATTTGTATTACATGAAGAAAAAGATGAATTAGTAGAAATTGGATGAAAAATTGTATTATTGTTATTATTGTCTACTTGTGGCCACCAATTTTGTGACATCAAATAGCAATTTGGATTATTATTGTTGGTGGCTATGTTGGAGTATTCAAGAATAGATTTTTCACTAGACATGGTTTATACTATATGCTTTGATTTTTCTTACTTTCTAACAATGGGTGGACAATGTTTTTAAAACTTTTTTTTTTCTTTGTTTAGGCCAATGGGGGAATGAATGGAATTTAAAGAGGTGTTTTTGTGGTTTTTTTTTTTTTTTTGGGTGACGTATTTTGGTAGGTATTTAGAACAATTTTGGGGTGGACAATATTAAATGCTTCTAGCTTTTTAGCACTAAGAGTTTGTGCGCAATTATTATAATATATATAGTTGGGGGAAAGGGGATGGGGTGGGGAGAGGTATGAGGGACATGAAGAGGGTTTTATAAAAAAACTTAATATATTGACAGATCTCTGAATACGTGATAAATTGTTTTTATGTTATATTTTTATCGTTTTAAAATAAGTGTTATTTTAGCAAAAAATATCACGTCTATAAAAGAGCAATCAATACAATGTGTTGTTTATTAAACTATACACTCATGTTTAACAATCACTTCTTGAAATTGGACATTATTAAGAAGATGGGGTATAAGTGGATAGTTGAAAATACATATAAAAATTTGTCCTGAATTTTTAAGGTGACACTTATTTTGGAACGATTGTTTTTGCTAATGTGTATACTTATTTTGGGACGTAGAAAGTATTAGATTAGACACTTTTGATTCGAAGTTTGGAAAATGAATTGCCACCTTTAGTGATCTCTCAACGCCTCGGGGAATCACTAACTAAAATCGACAAAATTCTATTGAAACTATTCGTAAAAAAGCCGTCTGAACCTTCCTTCTTGAAAGGGCTAAAAGTAGCTCTTTCCTTTTCGAATTCTATGATAGAGAACGTTCTAAAAATAATTGGACCGTGAAAGAGGCCAAGTTAGTCATTAGTAAAGTCGCAGTAAATGAAAGCGTGTGCTCTCAAATAAGTAAATTTCTTACTTTTTTATGTTCGATATGTAAGCAAGAAAATATTATTCTAAAATACTTATATGTCATCAACAAATGTTATAGGAGGCGGGGGTAGGGTGTATGAGGAGGTGGGAATGGGGGCTACAAAAATTGGAGCGAAGAAGAAATGCGTTGAAGGGTACGGAATAAAAAATTTGTTTTCCCTACTTCTACTTAATTGGCGTATAAAAGTGGGTTGAAAAGTATTAAAATTTAAATAATATTTTAAAAAATAAAAGTGAACAAAATGAAAATTTTATTATTAAGAAACAAGATGAAGATAACTTAGCTAGTTAGCTTTCCACCACAACTAAGTTATTGTCATTTGGTATGGGAGGTGAGTTCGATAAACAAAGTTATCTCATTCATAGGAATATATGAAATAACTATTATCCTATTATTAATAGTATAAATAATGAGATAAATAATTTTATCATTAATTAATTAATACTTCTAATCAAATGTAAAATAAATTAATCTAACATTTTATCCAAAGTATCAAATGATTATAATTTGATAGTGACTTGTAATTACCCCTAGTCCTCATATTCCTTTAATTACTTTTCACCCTCTTTCTGTTTCCTTCTAATTTCTCTGACTTTAAATCACCTTTTGTAATTAAAAAATCTTATAAAATATGCCCCCCTCCCCCCCACCCCCCAAAAAAATATCATCTAGATTTGATTCTCAAAAAAGTATATATATAGTTATTAATAAAAATATATTTAAAAAAAATTAATTTCATTAAACGGAAAGGATATATCTGGATCACTTATGTAATAGTAAATGTATATAGAAGTCATTTGTGTAATAATAAAGATATATACATGCCACTTTTCTAACAAATTATATATCAGCTCTAAATTACAAAACTAAAAAATATACCAAACTCTTTCCCTTATAATATATAAAACAACATAGAAAAGTATTGTATCTCAATCATTATTTTATAATTAAAATACTTATAGAATGTTTGGAATAGCATTATAAATTAAAAAAAGTTGACATGTTTTACATTTTGTTGTATTGCTTATGTCTACATATGAGATTCATTTCGTCAAATCCTTTGAATGAAATTGATTAGTAGATTAAATTAATATTAGCAATAAAACAACTTAGATATTTGAATCTAAATTATGATACTGCAGCCACAAGATTAATCATTAATTTTAAAAATTTATCGTAATTATGAATCCTCACTTCAATTCTTAAAATAAAAAACTTACATCGCTATTGTAATTTCGATTTTGATATCAAAGCTCGAAAACTCTAAAAAGATCAAAACAGAAAAACTCATTTTGGAGTAAGGATTTACTATTTTGATATTTTCAGTATTTATCGATTTGATCCGCACGTTATTGATCAATGTTTATTGTTGGAATATAATTGATACACTATAGTTGCATTTTTCTCAATCCTCTTGTACTAGAGAA
The DNA here is from genome assembly GCA_029582725.1 of Solanum chiquidenum. Taxonomy (NCBI): domain Eukaryota; kingdom Viridiplantae; phylum Streptophyta; class Magnoliopsida; order Solanales; family Solanaceae; genus Solanum; species Solanum chiquidenum. The sequence continues at coordinate 14,831 of JAJOOS010002402.1, forward strand.
AAACCCTTTGAATACTCTAACGCTCATATTGAATATGGACCAAATCATCTAAATTCAACTCACGTATCATTTTAATTATGTAGCACATTGTAGTAACATTATTGTAAATGCTGAATTCTTGAAATTGAAAACATAGTAAGACGTCCAATTTGGAATTGAGGGATGACTAACTTTGACTTATTATTGGTGGAATAGTTTTAGAATTTTTTTGTGGTGTATATAAATCCAAAAAAAAATAAAATAAATAAATAATTGATTAATCAAAAAGTAAAATAATAAAATACACTTTATATTACTTTGGTGCTATATATATTGAGCAAAAAAAATAAATTGTTTATGTTGCTTTCAGCCTTTAGTTTTTCCACTTTACTTTGTTTCGATTTGGAAGCCATCTGTCTAATCAATATTTTATTTCTGCAGTAATGAACAATTTTTCTCTTTGTATATATATATATATAGTATTTTTGCAAAAGTATGAATTATATAATATTAATAAAAATCGCGATAACTAGGTAACTCTTAATAAAATTGAAAAAAGTAATTTCATGTAATAGTCCATCGAATTTTCAGGAAGAAAGTTTGGAAAAGGTCGGTGACGGAGTCAGGATTTTGATTAAGGAATATTAATATATAAAGAAGTAAAATTATGTAGAAATCAAGGAGTATCGTTATATAATATATATACATAAAAAAATTTACTTACCTACACAGTGTAATTTTTCAACGAAAGGTATCAATCGCACCCCTCAAAGATATGTGATTCCGCCACAGGGTAATATAGTTGGTTTAGTACCCATGGCATGTATATGTTTCCTATGAGCTTGTTCGGTGAAAAATGAATAAAGAATCATATTTTATGTCATGAATTTTTTACAGTGGGAAAAAATCTCTAGTGAGGTAACAATTTTGTGCTATAATTCAAATCATCATTGAAGGCAATCGAGTATTATTTGATATATTGAGTTAATAATACTCATAATACACGGATTTAATAATAAAATTTTAATTTAAAAATTAATACTAGAATTTTTTCCAAATTTCATCAAGAAAACTTATTTATTAGTACATAATCATTTTTAAAAAATACAAATACCTCAATATAGAATATTTAATATTAATGAAGAAAAAATATTTCTTAAGATATAAATAAATAAAATAATTAAGTATTCTTCTAAATACGATAAATATTTTGAAACGAATGGAATAGTAGGTTATGCTTGTCTTTCTCCAAAGACAAAAGAAGGGGGAAAGTTTGTGGATTGCAATAAAATAAATGACACTTTATTTTCTTTATAACTTAAATATATCCAATAGGAAGTCGACAAAAGAAGTGAAATAAACAAAATTTGTACCCCTTCCACAAAACTCTCTTTCTCTAAAAAGTATTTTAGGATTGCTTATATTTTTATTTTTTTTCATGTTGATCGATATCTGTATTATGATTCGATTATATATATATATATTAAAGTGAAAATTTTAATATATATATATATATAACTAAGAAATTTGGAACAAAGCTCTAGTTGCCCCATTGCTTTTATGGTTGATCTACTCCTATGGATTAGAATGAAGGTATAATTATCACCCTATGCACATAAATTGTTATTTGAAGAGCAAATTAATGATAAGCAGATGATTAATATTATTTTTGTAAACACTGATTTTAAGAATAATTATACCTTGTAGAATTGCCACCAATAGTGATGGAATAGATTCAAGCATCCGAGCCAGTAGATCCACAACAAATAGGCGTTGACTTAGTTGCTTTTACAGTTTATTTTATAATCTCGTTATTGATCCGACATAACTTACCGGTGATAGTCACAGCACCAGAAGCTTTCAAGGGAGGGGGTCAGGATCTCTAGTTCTGTACATGGCCTTCCTCAAGGGAGAAGATTATTAAATTTACCATTTTAATATATTGTTTGCACTAGTCTTATAGCCATCTTTTTAAACATATTTGTTTTAGTGTTTAAATTCTTTTAATGCTTTTTTTCAAATCAATTGATCATCGATTGTCTTTTTATTCAATATATGTCATGTTAAGAATAGGGGACTTGGAAAAAATACGAGGTTTGTTCAGGATTTTCAATAGTGGCGAAGTTAGTATTTTGACTATAAGTTCGACTGAATTCAATAGCATTAGTTACAATATTGTTTTTATATTTAAAATCTTTTGAACTTATTAATTTTAAATTCAATAACTTTAAAGAGATAAAAATCACGAACTCATAAATTTTAAATTCTGATTTGATCTTCTTTAAATTTTCAAATATTAAACTCTCACCAATAAAAAAATTCTACTTTCCAGCATTCCTCTCCTCACGAGCAGAACACCATAGATACAATATTAATATAATCATATCAAAGATAGGTGAAAAAATACAATATAATACAAACAAATCAAAACCTAAAACAAGAAAGCAATAAGACAAATTTATATCTCCATTAGCTTAGTGGAATTGCTGTCCAATCATATAACATATGCCTCTTAGTTGCAAGGAAATTATAATCAACTTAGTTATTAGTACAACCTTTGTAGACATGTGTCAAAAGAATGTGCACAAACTTTATGAAAAATGAATATACTATGAGACTAGGCATATCCAATGGCAAAAAACACCTAATTACCAATTCGTACAATGAGGTTCTTTTTCTGAGTTTATCGAAAACAATCTCTTTATCGTCATAAAATAGGAGTAAGGCTGCGTATATATCATCCTCCTCAAATCCTAACAAGATTAGATTGGTAAATTGTTGTTGTTATCTTTTTATAAGAAATTTAATAAAATTATTTTCTTTCGATTTAATTTATAAGTGAGTATAAGAGTTCATTTTCTCTTCGTATACTATGTGGATTTTTTATTTTATTTTTATGTGAAAAGTTGTGTACTAAAGTTGGAATTTTTTCTTGTTAACTTATAAACCAGCAATAGCCACATAAATATACTAAAATAATATAGATGTTGACCCTATTTAATTTTTTTAAGTAGTCTTTTGAGTGGAACACATAAATATAGTACTAGTAATTAATATAGATGTTGACCTTTTTATTTTTTTGTCTTTTGAGTGGGTGCCGGTAATTGAAAGGAGGAAAATCAAGAAGAATATTGGAGGGCTTTTGGAGATATGAAGTGGAATTTGATGAAAAATAAATTTAAAATTTTCAAATTATATTAAAAATGTGTAAAATTAAATTCATTTGTAATAGGTAAGCTTACAACTTCAATACATCACATAATTTTCTAACAAAGAATGTATATCAGACAAACCCTCTGCATAAGGTGGCTTCGTCCATGTGTATAATTACTAAATTTGTAAGAATCATACTCTCTTCTTCACTTTTACTTATACACAACGTATATTCTTAAAAAAGATATATTTTTTTATAAAATTAAATCGTAAAAGTGAACGAAGAGTGCTTATAGTATTCAGCATCTCAAATTATATTTAAAAATCCAAGGAATTTTTTTACCAAAAGCATATTATACTTTCATGATTTAAAAAAAACTTGATTTTTGACTAAAATCATACTAGATATTTTATATTATACATTTAACTATGCATGCACATAATTTAAGAAAGATATTTTTAAAAAAGAATTATGACTCAAAATAAGTCATAAATTTTGTATATTTGTGAATCTTCTCATTTGTAAATGTATAGAATTATGAGAAGGTTCTAGTTATTTTTTATTTTTTAAAATATAAAAAGTTATGTTCTTTTGAAATAGATCGAAACGGAAAATGCATCATATATATTGAGATAGAGACTCATGTGATATATAACAGAAAAATAATAATTATTTAAGATAATTTTTCATAAAACTCTAATTGAATGAATTAATTCTATTAAGTGTCTCTCTCAATTAATCTTCAAAAAGATTTTTTTTTTATAAAAATATAAAAATAAAAACAATATTTTTGGTTATATAGTACAATATATATTATACAAGAGTAAACTTATTTTAATAATTTTATCTTTTTTCCTTGTGTAAATCCACTCTGAATTGTGGTCCCTTACTTTCTTTTAGTGGAAATTCAAGAAGAGTTTCCTAATAAAAATGTGCTAATAAACAAATTTTTTTAAAAAGAATGTCAAATTTAAAAAACAAAAACAAAAGGTGAGAAATCCTTTTTATCTTATCATATAAAAATTAGAAAATTAGATTAAACTAGTAAAGAATAAAGATGCATGCATCTTCACATACACCACACCAACTCATAACTTATAACCAATATGATCCCCAATTATTTTGTCGTGCTCTAATATAGATATTCAAAATTGAAGAAAAAAAAACCTCATAACTTATCCTTTCTCCATTTATATTCATATTATATAATTTGAATCAATACAAATTTAATACACGACTTTTTAAAAAAAAATGATTTGTAATTTTAAATATGTCATGGTGTTTATTTGGTTATAAAACTTCTGAATTAGTGATATTAAATATAAATTATAATATTTGTATGATTAATGATCGAAATAATATTTATAATTATAGCAATATATTATTTTTAACAAATAATTAATAAATAATGTCACGTAAACTAATACGGAGGGAGTAAATATTACAGAATTAAAAGGATCAAAATGCGGTAGAATTATTATATGAATAAAAAGAGATGACAACAACAAATTGCTATTGCTGAATTTTTGATCGATTACTTATATATACTAAATATATAATTTATTTTAATAAAACACAAAGTTTAAATCAAAATTATTACATTTTATCCATCCATAACTATCATTATGGAACAATTGATTTTGGCTTTGAATAGGTAGTGTTACGCAGGGGTGTCAATGGTACGATTAGGTTGATTATTTTTTAAAAATTATACCATTTCATTTTATCAGGTATTTTATAATATATAGTCAAAATTAGATTTTTTAAAATCATCCCAATATTATCGGTTTTCCTTCAGTATCAGACGATTCGGTTAATTTTGTTTTTTTTTTTACTTTTAAATATCACTCAAAATATATTACTATTAAAATATGTCTTTTGCAAATATGTTCTTGAAGAAGCACTTTAATTCTTCACCAAAAAGACAAGAATGTTAAACTTCGTTGCCGTATTGTTTGATCTTAAACATTTAATAAAGGGTGTTTGCATAGATTTTGTTGTATTGTTTGATAGAGTATACATTACATTATCTTTTACTTTTAAACCTAATTAAGTAAAGGCTAATTAAAAAACAAAGACACAAAGTCGTCTAGTCACCAGAGGCCTAGGACCTAGGTTATATTTATATTTGAAAAATGTTATAAAATATATTTATATATTAAATTTAACATATTGTTAATATATAAAATATATTTACATCATATAAGGTTATTCGGTTCGATTCTGGAATTTTTCAATTTTTTTCATAAATTAAAAAGACATCCCACTTATTCAGGACGGTTATACACTTAAATAAAAATCCATGGTTTTATTAAAAAAGTAACATAAATCGATTCGGTTCGGACGATTTTTCATATTCTTTTGGCACCCCAAGTGTTACATCTAAATAACCAAACTTTAGCAACATTTGTTTTTTTTTTCACTTCAGTGTCTGATATTCACATTGGAGTCCGACTAAATCCGAATTCGCGTCGAAAAGTCCTACATTGAAGGTAAACTATTTCCTAACAAAGGTGACTTCATACCCAGGAGGACTCGAACTTGATACATCTAATTAAGGATGAAGGAGTACTTATCATTCCACCACTACCCTTATTTTCATTGCGAACACGTTTGGATATGATTTCAAATCAAATTGATTTGAAGTTGAAATCTTTTTAGGATATGTAATTTGAATTTTTTATGTTGTATTTCTTCTCATAAACATAAAAACTTCATAACTTGTGAAAACTATCAAAACTTTCTCAATTCCTATACAATCTTACCAAAAATAAAATCACAGTTCATAAATAAGGTATCGAAATATTCTAACACACATAATTAATTTACATATCTCCATGATCCTTTTAAAAATAAACATTTACAATTACATGTTATTCTAAATTCTCAAATACACATAATTTTATAATAATTCATAATCCAAACAAATCAACTAGTAATTAGCTATTCTTCCATATATTCTCTGCGTGATACCAACAATATCTTCACGTCGAGCATAATTTATTTTATTTTTTATAAAACATAAACTTATAAGTCAAGTTCTATGTTTAAAAAATATTGAAATCATAACTTGAAATTTGAAATCTTACTTTTCCAAAAATTTGGAATTTGAATTTGGAGTTGAATTTTGTACTTATAAACAAATGCAAATTTTAAATAAAGATAATGTTTACGTACACTCTACCTTCTCCAAACAGATATATCCCACTCGTAAAATTACACGGAATATGTTGAAGTTGTTGTTTGGGTCCCCAAATCCTACGACCAAATGCATAGTAAGCTTGAAAAATCATTCATCCCTAATCAAGTGCAATCTAACTTGAAGACAAAGTCACAAAAACTAGAGGCAAAATCATTAGCCAGAAATGCTCAACTTATCAACAACCATTCTGATAATAACTAATAGTCAGAAATGCCTTGCAAACAAATGTTGGAAATGCAGAATTGCAAAGTCCACCTACTACCAGCTATATTTCAATCGATAATCGATAAATCAGCAAGCACGACTGTACATAAACGAGAAATCGAAGCACAACATTTCTGTCCCAGGTATGTACCATGAAATCTTTACTCGTTCGATGAATCAGTAAAAATGTCTACTATGAATCATACAGGATACAACAAAAAATATTGATCTTGCTACAATTGTAGTCGATGTAACCAACAATGAGGATATCTGTGCTAACTCATAACCGAGCCAAATGATTACAGAGCCCGAACTGTGAACAACATGAAATTTCAGGAGAAAAAATGAATTCAATTGAAATCTGACACATACAAAGGCGAAATAATACACTAAAGATCGTAAAATACTTCACAATTCCTTCTATAACTAGTCATACAAAACAGAGCTACAATCTGCCTAGTGTGAGGACAGACGGATATTTCAGTATACACGAACCATACTCCAATTTACATTATCACACCTCTCGTATTTCTTGCTTGCAAATCACATCCAGGTAAAAGTCAACTTACTCAATACCTGATCCCGGAGCTTGATTTTCATCATTATCTACCCTCTTGACGTATTAGTGAATAGGGTGGTATTGTGTGATCCCTCGCTTTGGAGGCAACTTCCTCAAAATAAAAAGGACAAGCGAAGAAGGCAGTATCTCCACTAACTGCAAAGAGTTTAAAAAGTTTGCTTAGTCTCAAAACATATAGAAAAGTATTACTCCATTTTCTCCACTTTCTACCTCCAAGTGCAAAGTAAAAAACACCATGTCTAAGTATATACTCATGATTTGAAATTTGGATCAAACTAAGGTTTATATAGGACACGATCAAATGAAATAATAGGCATAATACATAAGCAGACACTCATACTTGGCCTCAGCTGGCAAGTAACCACTCCAACTTTGAGCATGCACACAAGACACCTCAACTTGAGGTGTCTAGATGTGCACTCTCAAAGTTGGATTGCTTAGTTGCCTGTTGAGGCCAAGTTTACGTGTCTGTTTATGTATTATGCCGAAATAATAACCATGCTTTAATTTCAGAACAGGATTCCCACTCCTTGTGTCTCAAATATTTCACCATAAGCTTAAGATTCTGAATCCAATTTTCAATTTAAACAAAATGTCAACGAAGTGAAAGAAACTCCCGTCCCAACTCAAAAGACTAAATAGAATAGGAGCCAAACAGAATTTTGGCGCATAAAACTGATTGTAAGATGCCACAAGCTGACATATCATGTGAATTATCCAATTTAGTCGTGATTTGGCAATAAGTATATACGATATACTGACTGCCAATACTTCTTTTGATTATGGCACAACAACCAATATGTTTACCTAAAGAAGTACTAATAAAAGTTCAGCGATATGGAACTCACCAGGTAATATATCAAATTCAAAATCGGATGATCCAAAACATCAAGATCTGCAGCTTTATCAAATGCACTGAAGCACATCTGTAGAAAGATAATAAGAGAGACTAACAATTAAGCCATATAGAATAACCAAATAGGCTTTATGCCCTATAGAAAGAAAGGAAAAAATTTGAGAGGGATGCCCTATAGAAAGAAAATCAATGCATCAGCTAAGACATTTTTTTTTTTGAAAAAAAGGCTGTCTGGCCCTGCTTGCACGCATCTCAGCTAAGAGTAACTTATTGTATCAAGAAAGGTTTTAGACAAAAAAGAAACCATCTAAAGCAAAACACAGATATCATTCACACACTACAAACATGGGTTAGTTATGATCAGCTAAAAATTGGTTAGTTCACAAGGAATATGGACTTACCATAACACATCTAATGAGGAAGCATGAAAAACATATTGTCGTGACATAGCCAACCTACAGAAGCCAAAATGTCGGAGAAGTCAAAAGACCTAATTAGAATGAAAAATACCAAGAAACAAAAAGTACTAATAATATACCTCCTGTAGCTTCTTGCGTCTCCCTCTTGATTCTACTGGAAACCGCTGTAACATAAGGAAAAGCCTGGAAGGAAGTGAAAGAATATCAAGCCAAATAGTAAGGTGATATTGAAGGATAAATATGAATGACATACAAGTTGCAGGGACCCAATTATTCAAACATTAAGAGTAAACAAGGTAGTCAAATGTGATATAGCAAAGGTCAATCCACAAACTAAACAAGCATGTGCTATACGCAGTACAGTAAGAACTTTTTTTGCAGTATCTTAATATTTAAATTGCTACTTTTATTTTTTAACAGCATGTTCAACAATACTATGCATCTTTCTACGACCGTACCGATGAACTAAGATCATGCTTGAGAAGACTTTAAACTTTCATTAGGCAGGGCAATAAAAGGTCACATGAACTTTCACTAAAAGTAAGTGTAATTGAAGATATTTTACTCTTTTATATGTTTGACATCCATTACTGCCGTGATATTGCTGCATTCATTCAATCTAACACCTGCCGATTTCTTTCCTATGTATTAGGAACTTCACTCTAGAGTACTCTTTAGAGATGAGGGAAGACTTCAATGGGGAATCTTCCACTTTTCATCTAGGAGGATAAAGATGATTAATATAGCAGATTCGAATGCGACAAAGGTAATGCAGAGGTTAATGGTAGCATTGTCAAACTAGTTGGTCAAGAATGGGATACTCCTCCCACTCATCTCTCCTCCTAAAGAGCTCTCCAGTCATTTCTCGAAGGTTCCAATTTTTTCCTCTCTTCTCTAATTCACCATATTAGGGTATGTTTTCTTTCATTTTCCTTCTTCGCTCCCCCCTCCCCCCCCCTTCTTCTTTTCCCTCCTTCCTTCTTCATCTTCTTCTTTACTTTTGTCCTCTTTGTCAATGTGTGCTCCTGGTATCAAACTAATGAAGTACGGGTCACTGAAAGTAACTGAAGATTCGCATAAGATACATGCCAATATGCAAGATACTTAACTTCAGAAAATGGTGAAGCTTAGGACTCGACAGAATTCATCTCATGAAGGTTTAGATCGGTGGATGTATAGACTAGGAAACAGATCACCTTTTAGTCCAAAAACTTTGGCTTTTGAACAAAGCAAACAACAATCGACAACATATCCAACTCTACCTTCTAAAGAAGTGTTAAGAATAGCAACAAATCAGAAGATCAAGCATCCTTTATACGAATGATAGAAACAAGTGTTAGCTTTATGCCTGTGTGCTTGGTTTATACCCATTCTGTAAGTCATTCAACAAATGTACATTGGGTAATTAATGTCAGTGACAGAGCGACTGGTACTAAAAATCAGATTTTACCTTCCACCATAAAGGAGAAACCCCAATGCTGCAAATAGGGATACACCTGCAAGTACATTGTGTTAGTACTTTGCAACAGATCCATGCAATGGAAAACACTTAAAATAAGTTAAATCTAAAACAAGAACCTGCAAAAAACATCTTGGATAAGATGACGAGTACTCGAATAGGTTTCCACCACATTATCAGCCATAATATAATCTGCAAGATATATAAGAAACAAAGAAAATCAGCAATGAACAGCCACCAAATAGGTACAGCAATTTAAAAGAGTAAACCCTTGTTTCACATGTTTCATGCAACAGTTCCACGAGAAAACATAAATTTGCATGTCTAACTGTGACACTGAACATCTCATCAAACAAAATGTAGTCTTGATAAAGTATCTCCAAATGACAGAAACATATTTTCTTATCAATGACACTCTGTTTGATATACCCCTAAGATTTATGAGTGGTCTCAACATTTGGCGAAATACTAGGCACTGTACTCTCATTTCTGCTAATAGAATACTTAAGAAGGGAAAATTTTAGTAATTACTGATGCTCAGATGGAGGGCATCCTTTTATGTTTGGGAGTTAGAGAGGATGGCCAGGGCACTGAATGAACTACCCTATGAATGACATGTTTAAGAATGTTGAGAAAAACTCCGATCAGATGAAACTTGTTGTCATTTTTAGAAATATATTGATGTCAAAACTCCCAGACCAGAGTTTATTTCTAGTAAGCACCAAAATAAATTGATGCTCCTGCCAAGGTTCTTTGAAATGGACCAAAAAGGAAAGTAAGACAAACAAATTGAAATGGAAGGAGTTTATATGAGTATTGCATAACTGTCACATATTTACCTGAATAGCATAAACCACTCCGTTGATTGTGAAGAAACTAGGTCTAAGCCCATCCGTGGACACAGCACGTGCCTGTCATAGGAAAAACAGATATGTTAACCTTGAGAAGATATATATCTACACAAAACTGAGACAGAGACCACAAGAACCTGGTAGTATATCTCAGCCCAGAATAATACTAGCAGAGCATAAGTTGTGAAGAATGCAAGACTTGGCATATCAAGCATAATATGTTGGACAATCTGCAAAAATGTAGCATACAACGTTATGAATTAAAGGAGTGTAAAGACAAAAAACATCAAGATAGTCTGTTGCCTAACCTCCGGTTGCAACTTCTGAACATCCCGACGAAATGTAAAAACTAGCGAGCGAACTGCCAAAGAGCATGAAGACACAGTTAAATAACAAAGCCAACACGTCAAAACAAAGTGGAGTGTACAGGACCAATCATTTGAAAAGAATGTGTAATGAAGCTCCCTATCAGGATGTTCAAAGAAAAAAATTAGACGTAAAGAAAAGAAAGATACTGACCTCCATTCACAAAGAAATTGAGAAAGTGGAAGACTTTTTGAGTGGTCCAGCCATATTCAGGAACTCTCATTTGAATGCGAATTAATTGTACCTGATTGCCAAGTTGCAAAGTCAGAAACTAATTCCAGAGCCGCACATAAATTGAAATATTGGTACTGGTGATAATAGTTTTCTAGAGCAATAACAGAATAACAATATGATCATCCAATGCGCAAGAACATGCATGAAAATTTAAACAAGTATACCAAAATCAATCAATGAGACTCAAACAAAACCAACTTGCAAAACTTTAAATTTCAAACTCCAAGCCACGTTCCCCTCTTTTTTGCATACATAAACCAATTAGTGGAATTAGAAACAGTTTCAACTATCGCCAAAAATATGCATACTATAAGTGCAAATGCTCCCTGGTAACATATTATAGTTTTGCCATGACTAAATACCAGAACCCCAACAACAACTACCCGCCATACCGGAAATAATAATCATGAACTTGCAGGGAGGAAAAGGTGCAGTCTGTTAAAAGTTTTACCTACTTCAACAACTTCCCTTTTTAGTTCCAAATTTCAGTTTTAATAACTTTCAACTTTCAAGTGTCTATACGAAATCATGCAAAGACAATTCCTATTTGATATATCTATTTAAGCAAGTATTTTAGGGTTAAGAAGCAATTGTCTCTTGTACAAATCGTGTATTAATCTACTATAACTATAGAATACTCCCCTTTTGCAAATTACTGTGTTTATCCGAATGATCCCCAACCGACGAAAATCTCTCTTTTTCCTATCCCTATACATATGAGCCGAAACTAAAGCTCTGTTGAGTAATAGTTCTAGTAAGCCTTTAATGAGCCCCTTGAAAGCTTGATGCAAACTCTATGAGTTATATATCCCCGTTTCAAGGACCATCAAAAACAAGTCTAAAATGCCTCAAATTCGAAAGTTCCGCCTAGAATTATTCCCTTGACGAAAACATCAAATTTGGAAGTTACATGATGCACATGACATTCAATTCAAACAACTAACAAGCAAACACAAAACAAATTATCAGATTCTTCATACATCTCCAACACATATACGAGCCCAATCTTACTTTACCAATCAACATAACAAAATAAAAAGAGCAACCCAGTATACTAAGCTCCCGCTATGCACTGAACCATGAAAATCTATTGGATGCAAAAGGCCTATTTACACCGCTCGAACATGTCACATCTTACTAACATGACAACAACTTTATCGTTTAGACCTCCTTTCTTCTACACTAAGCTCCCACACTGAACCACAAAGGTCTATTGGATGCAAAAAGCCTATTTACACCGCTCGAACCTGTCACATCCTACTAACATGACAACATCTTTACCATCTAGGCCTCTTTTCTTCTATACTAAGCTCCCGCTATGCACTGAACCACATAGGTCTATTGGATGCAAAAAGCCTATTTACACAGCTCGAACCTGTCACATCCTACTAACATGACAACATCTTTACCGTCTAGACCTCCTTTCTTCTATACTAAGCTCCCCCTATGCACTGAACCACATAGGTCTATTGGATGCAAAAAGCCTATTTACACAGCTCGAACCTGTCACATCCTACTAACATGACAACAACTTTATCGCCTAGACCTCCTTTCTTCTAATTCACATGGAAGGATGCTTTCACCTGATGGAACCCCTCTTATCCCAATCAACATAACAATTATGCTAAAATTAACTCACAAAATTCAAAATTCAAAACGCTAAGACGTAAATAGAGAGAGAGAGAGAGAGAATTTACAAGAGCAACGACGGCGACAACGCCGTAGAGAATAGCAAGGACATGGAATATAAGGTTTTGCCAATCAGCAGATCTGTTCACATCGTCCCACCAATTGATCGCATCATTCAGATGATACGCCACCACCGCCACCGCCTTCTCCGACGGGCCTACAATCATCTCCGCCCGTCCCATCACCGGAGATTCCAAAATCAAACTCACCAAATCCAAAATCCCCCCCAAAAAAAATCAAACCCCAAAATTGGCCATTTCCTTTTTTGGTACCGAAATTAATTTTTTTTTTAAATCATTTATTATTTTTGTTTACTTAAATCTCTGTCTTTTTTTTTTTTTTCTTTTTCAAAATGGCCGGCAAGAAAAAGAGGTATTATTATTATATATAAAAATAAATAAATGTATATATATTAGCCACATTTTCTTATTTTTGTCGGATTCCAATTAAAAAAATTGACGTTTATAGGGGTAATAATGCCCTAAATATATCCTTGATGCATTAGGAGAAGAATCGACTAATAACAACTTTAGTCAAAATAATGGATTTCTATTCTTACCTAAATTAAGTTTCACATTATTATAAATAGAGATGGTTTGTTAGCTATTTTCTATTATGAGAAACATTAGAGCGTAAAATATCATTTTTTATAATAGCAAAAATGTTGAACGTTGAGATGAATAATTCTAAGATCACAGTATACGTGGTTTCTTGTTGGATTTTTGCTGCTTTTGGTGGATTGATGTTTGGTTATGATATTGGTATTTCAGGAGGTGTTTCTGCTATGGATGATTTCTTGATTAAATTTTTCCCACATGTTTATCAAACAAAGTTACATGCTAAAGAAAATAACTATTGCAAATATGATAATTGGCTTCTCCAACTCTTCACTTCATCCTTATACATATCCACTCTTTTCGCCAGTTTTTTTGCTTCAAAAGCCGCTACTAAATTAGGAAGAAAGACTACCATTTTGATCGCGTCAATCTTTTTCATTGTCGGAGCTGTATTGAGTGCCGTGGAGAACAAGTTGATGCTTATTTTTGGTAGAATTTTGTTTGGTGTTGGTGTTGGTGTTGGATTCGGAAACGAGACTGTTAACTTTTAGAAACTATTTTTCTCTTTAGATAAATAATAAGAAGGTTACCTGGTGTAATCTTTAACCGAAATACCACCAATTCTTCTAGTATATTTCCACTTCGACCTTGCTAAACAAAGTACCGAATTCTGGAGAAGTAATGCATTAATCTTCTACTTCTATGATTTGTTTCTCTCAATCAGTAGAATACAAGAAATACCAACAGTATAATAATTTCCTTAAGATTGTTGTTCATCTTGTATTCCTAAGATACTTAGAACAAAACTTTGAAGAACTTGGTAAGAAACAACAAAGTTTAAAGAGTATTTCAAACTAGAAAATTAAAATTAGTAGAGAAAATAGAATCAGGAACAGATTAGAAACAATATAAAAATATTTTTTTCAAAGAAAGAAAATCGAGCCCACTGAATGCACAGTGTCCCCTTAAGGAAATTATTCCCCTCAGGTACCCGAGTTTAATGGAATATATCCTCCCAGGATAGAACGGTTTTACTCACCGGTGTATCGGTACCTAAAACCACGGTGTCAGCAAACCACTCAACGGCAGTAAAGTACACTTAGAATACTAGATTTAGTAGTAGTAGAAGAAGTCAAGAAAATTCATTCTTTTAAAATGAGAGAAAATCCCTCAATTTATAGAAAACAAAGGGTAGTGTGAAAAGGTTTTTATTGTGCCTTACCGTAAAGGTCACAAACCTTTGGAAAAGTTACAATCTTTCGAAAAGGTCACAACCTTTCATAAAAGTCACAACTTTTCATAAAAGTCGCAACTTTTCATAAAAATTGCAACTTTTCATAAAAGACAACTTTTCTTAAAAGTCGCAACTCTTCATTTTCCATTCACACTTTTTAAAACCCAGCATTGTATATATTACAAGACATAGGTAAATCTTACCTCGGAATGATATACAAAACTTTTACAAGCAAAAATTATCAAATCTAAGGATTTTGTATCTTAGTTTTTATTGTCAAATTAAATTTTACAATATTGATCTTAGTATTTTACATATCTCCAAATTCTTGAAGACGCTAAGTTTCAATTTTTGTTTTTATTAAATAACTAGACATGAACACTAAGGTGCATTAATAAATAAACAGATACCACTTCAATTTAAAAATAGAGTAGGGATATTTATGATTGATCAGTTTAAATTAGTTTTTTTTAAAAGGATAATTATGTCAATTAAGTCAAATTTTTTTTTAAAAATGTTAGAATCAAAACAAACTATTTTAGTAAGTTTTTCATCACTTTGATTTTTTTTGTAAATTCAATTTTTGTAGAGAGAGAGTTAGTTATAAACACATATTAGATTGACTAAATTTCAAAGTAAAGCTATCATTTCAATTTCACATTAAGAAAAGAAGGGACTATAGTCTATATAGAGTATGTAATTAAGTAATAATAAATACATTATATATTTTGTGCTTAAAATTATTGTAATCTCATAATCTTAGCAACATATTTTACCTTGTTAAAAAATATAGTGAAAGAAAATATCTCTTCCTAGTATATTTCCCCCCCTATTTATAAGTTAATTTCTTTTCAATTTAAGAAATTTTATCTTTAACATTTATTGGATTTTAAATATATTGCATTAATGAGAATTATCTAAATGTGTTCCATAGTTTATATTTTTTTGAGTATAAGAATTTAGAACTTTTGAACCGAAGTATTCAAATATCATTTAGTTTTGACAATTTAGTTATTAATGATGTATTGCTTCATTTGAGACTTTGATCAATTAAATTTTAGTCATTAAATTTAACCTATGCCATATGACAACAATCCAAGTAAGAACTTGAGGAAAATTGAGAGAAGAGAAATGATGAGGAGCCGCATTTATTAGTTGACATATTCCGCTTTTCATGAGTCAAGAAGGAATATACACACATATATTTATTTATATAGTCAGTTTGATTCGTATTTATGGTTATTTTTTTGCGTACAAATTATAATTAAATAAAATATCTAAATGAACCTTCTTTTTTCCAATTGAGTTGTAATTTACCATATCAAAGTTTGATTATTATATCGGATCGAACTTTGAAAGTTGCAAATTTTCCAGAAAAGAACTTATCGATTATCGAAGTGAAACTTTGGACATACCGACGTCCACCCCTACTGAATTGTTAGCCACATATATATGGGTAACATTAGCGAGTGATATAGATCTCTTGACTGACCTATGCTGATATATTCATAATATTAAGACTAGACAGTGAAAATACATGATTCCTTTAAAAGCTAACATGTGAAATATTGAACAAGTTATAAACATATCTTTTTTTTTCAATACGTAATTATCAAATTCTAATACCAAAGTTTGATTTATCGAACCGAACTTTCGTTCTTAGTATCTACTACTTTCAGTTACCTATTATTTCGGCAAAAGTGTCCATTACCCCCCTAAACTTGAAGCTTTTTATTCAGTGTACACCTAAAATATATTCCATTTTAATTACGGGGGG
>JAJOOS010002403.1:0-17654 GCA_029582725.1 Solanum chiquidenum
GATTATATTATATAAGCTAACTCTTAGATTGTGGACTTCCACTCTACATTTCCAGATATTTGACCTTTTCTTGCTGCCATGGGTTATCCGAAAAGGGGTAAACCAAATGGAACCAAGAAACATGGGTACCACATTGGACAGGAGACAAAACAAAAGGTGAGGGCTCAACCATTAGATAGGAGATACATAATGGACTTCAACTTCCAAAACATTATGCCTTGCACCAGTAAACTAATGTCACAGCTAACATGATCAATGACGGTCATCCACACTGATATTCCTTGTGACTATCCTAGGGGCTAGTGAAATTGAAAATTCTTTCATATTGGCATATTTCGCATAACTGGATAAAACTTCAACTATACAAGATAAAGTTTATTGCACGAAAAAGTCATTTATTAATCAATCAAAAGCGCAAATATAATGTCCTGTTATGTAAAATTACTACCAACCTTCAGATTTTCAGTTACATCAGCTCATCTTGGTTGACATCCTCTACGGGCAGATACAGAGATGCAAAAAATCCATGCCTGAGATCACAAATTCACTCTGTTCTCCGCATACCTGAATAGGCAGTATTCTATTAATAAACCACGAAATATATAATGTCAACAATAAGTGAAAACTTCCAAATTAATTTAGCTTAGAAAATAGAAGGAGACTGGGCATGCTGAACGAGCACAAAGAGAATAGCCGAAAAGATAAACAACTTACTTCTGAGACCTCATTGCCATCAAAATTAACAAAACATTTTTTTACTAAAATCACATCTCCACAACGATCACAATCATCTGAGACAAATATCAAATACTAATTAGTAGCCATGAAGTTTAGACAGAAACTTCTAATTTTATAGACGGCAAAGGCCAAAGCAGTCATCTTCGTCTATTACACTTTAGTGTGTCATTCCCTATAACACTAATGTGATGCTACAAAGTGTTCTATAAATATAAGTGTTACCTTTCTCAAAAAAAATGTTTAATATGTTTGTTTAATTCCACATCCTTGGGTGCCCTTGGAATGTACATTTTCAATTTTGACTCATTCCTATTATGGCTCCTATTTTGTGTAAACTCAATTACTAAATTAGCGATGTAGGTATTAACTACTTAAATGCAAGACAACTCCATTAAAATAAGTAATTCATGTACAACAATTTTTAAATTATTAATGACCGCATGTACCTAAGGGTGTGGCCTCGTGGTCAATGAAGTGGTTGAAAACTATGAGGTTTCAAGTTTAAAACTCAGCGGAGACAAAAAACACTAAGTTATTATTCTCATTTGTCCTATCCTTGGTAAACAAAGTTACCAAGTACTTGTTGCTTTTGGATTGTGGGAGGTGGCAGGTATCTCGTGAAATTAATCGAGGTGCACAAAAGTTAACACGGATTACAATCTTTGCATAACTAATATCTCCATTTATAGTGGTGCGCATTTGTCACCCTCATTTAATGTATTCAATGTATTCATATTATATAAATAAGTTATGAGATTACCATGAATCCCAACTAACAATATCTTGTATTTATTGCATTGCAGTTGCATGGTAATAGAGTCGAGTGGAATTTAAAGATAAATGAAAAATAGCACTTCTTTGATTACTTGACATATATAATGTTTTTGAAATAAGTAACTTTGTAATATATCAAAAAATAGTAACTGGTTGTACTAAAACCATGTCTCCCTTTCTACCTTTTTTTCCCCAGTCTATATTGAGTCTAAAGATCAATTCTAGATGCAGTGTCGTTAGAGAATAGTTGATTACACCAAAAACATAAAAATAGAATGCAGTTTAAATCTATATTTATTTAGATATAGTAGGTATTTTTCCCCAAAATAAATGAACCAATAAGGTAAAAGCGACGACAGAGATAAATACCTATTGTAATCAGACTAAAGGCGTTGGTGCGATTTGGAGCACTGGTTAGTTGCTGCAAAGGAGTTGGAATAATCTAAAACACAAAACGAAGAAATTTGTGCTAATCTGTGTCTCTTCTCAGCGTGTCTGTGGATTGCGGACTATGGACTGTGGACCGGTGGTAGGAGTTTGCTAGCCGAGGTAGATGAAGAGGTCCTTGGAGCGACGTTTTCCTTTGTGACGTAATTAATTGGAATGTTTTTTTCTAGGGTTTTTTTCCATTTTGTTTTATCTCAAGAAAGAAAAAAGGGAAAATTGTATGAAATAACAAACTATTAATTCAAATTAAATGCTATAGTCATAGTTTATTGTATTTGTAATTCAGAGCAAACATCCCATTTTTTTGCCATCTAGTTCGATATACAATTAGTCATTTTCGATATACAATTACCCATTCGGTATACAAATGTATAAAATGCGTTTCTATTTGTATAAAGTGAGAGAAAAGTGTATGTACAAATACAAATACATATATTTTCATCCTATACACTTATAATTATATAAATACAGATCTTATTATAAAAATTACAATGTATAAATGAATTTATACAAAAACAGAACAATTTGTATAAAATTGGATGTATCTAGAGAATTATACATATTAAAAGCTCCATAGCAAATATAAAATTTGCTATGGAGCGCAATTATGCAAACTATAGCTATAACATACAAATATGAATTTTATGTTTGCTATATGTGAAAGTTTCTTAAGAAAAAAGGACATGGATTTGGAATGGGCCCATTATTTGACCTAAGAAACTACGTAAATGGCCCATAAAAATCAAAATAATTACATGTTCAAATTCTTATCCAAAGTAATTCAAGAAATACTCATTCACTTAAATTTTTTTACAGCCCTACCCCTATTCATTAAGGCTGATAACTTTTACCGCCCATGCCCCCATTGATTAAGGCTGATAACTTTCGCTTAACTTATGCGAAATCAGTATCATATATTGTATTGGTATCATTAAAGCTGATAATTTTGCTTAATTGATTCTAAATCAATATATAAATTCACTTTTGAATAGTAAAGGTGTGTAATTTTGCCACGTCAGTTTTAAGGGGTAAATAAATTCACTTTTGAATAGTAAATGTGTGTACTAGGTCATCATGATAGTTTAAGCATGTAAGTGACTTTTTGATACAAGTTGAATGTGGAATTGATGTCTTTTCTCAAAAAATTACTCATTAGTCAATGATATTATAAGAGTATATTTATATTGTTGTGGAATCAATAAGGTTTGATGTTCAGAAATTACTCATTAGTCAATGATAGTATAAGAGGGTATATATATATATATACATAGAGAGAGATATATGTAACACTTCGCAAGTTGAAATAACTACGAAGAAGCTAATAATTGGAAATAGTCATTTTTGGAAAGAACGAAAATTTGGGAATTTGTTTAAGTTAGGAAAAGTTGAATTTTGGTCAACTTCAAACGGCCATAACTCATAGCTCAGGATGTGTTAGGTGTAGTTCTAGATATGGTTGGAAATATCTTGGAATGATCTTTCCAACGCCGCCAAGTTTGCACGATTCCGAGTTTGTATGGGTAAGTTATACCCTTTGGAAGTTGGGCTGTTGGATTAAGGAAAGTCTAATCCGGATTTTTTTAAGGGTAGATTTGTCTTTTCCTTACCCAATAAATTTAATTCGTTTTAGTTTGAATTAATTAAGGGTCAAATTAGAAGGAGATCAGTTTAATCAATGGTAAAATATACTAGGGCTTGGAGAACAGAGAAAAGAAGAAAGGAGAAGAGGAACAACAACAATTCGCCAAGAACGATCGATTTTGGTTGTGGATTCGCCAAGGAATTGGTCTTACAAGGTATGTGAGTCTTTCAAAGCATTGGGTTCGTTCACCCACACGCCAATCATGTTTATTTCAACGGAATTCTTCCTAAAAGAGTTTGAAAGTTGATGTTCTTGATATGTATTCTTAAATTTGAATGTCATTCTTAAATTGGGTTGAATTGAGGAGTTTCTGAGATCTTTATGTTGAGTTTTAGTGTTGTTTTGAGTTAGGTTCTTGAGTACATATGCTGGGTATCTGAATCTAAAATGAATTTGAGAACAATAGTCGAGTTTAGGCGGATTGGGGCTGGAAAATGAAGAAGAAAAAAGTCGGACAAGGAACAGGTTCCAGGTCCGCGTCGTTGACTTGTTCCTTCAGGGTAAAAATTTTCTCTCCGCATCGCGGAGAGGACGAGGACTCTTCTGTTTCAAAATTTAATTTCGTGAGTAATTTTTTAAAACACCTCCGCATCACGAACTTGTTCCAAGACGGTGATTTCGTGACTTTTATCATGTTTGGCTATCTAAAATCATTCCTAAATCATTCATAGACAGTTAGTAGTTCAATAGTCTTTACATTATCATTCTTATGTTAAAGACTTAGGTTGCCATTTTTTGTCAAGTTGAATGTTTGATTCTTTTAACATTCTAAGTTATATTATTTAGTTGTTTGAGTAAGTGCATTTGGTCATTGTAAAAATGCTAGAGTCTTCCGCTGAGTTAAGTAAGCCAGGCCAAGGGTTCACTTGGGGCCATCAATGGTTTTCGAGTGACAGTCCCACCTAGGGTGTAGACTTGGGGCGTGACAAACTTGGTATTAGAGCGCAGAGTTCCAGAGTCCTAGGGAGTCTATGAAGCCTTGTCTGTAGAGTCCTAGTTATCGGTATGAAGCGCGCCACATCTATAATTAGGAGGATGCGGCATTTTTCACACTCATTTCGTGCGTTAAAGTCTATCTCTAAAAAGTTTCCCTCTAATTCGTGCCTGTGCGTGTTTCAGATAATCATGCCTCCGTGAAGAGCAGTCAGAGGTCGTCCATCTAGGAGGAATGTTGAGGAACAAGTTACCCAATGCACCTAAAGTGCAACCGCAAGGAGAAGTTACTTATGCTGAGTTCAGAGAGGCTATAAGGATGCTCAGTCAAGTTGTGACCAACCAATCTGGGCAGCAGAGAGGAGCTCGACAAAAAGAGGCTGACATTTCAAAGATTCGTGAGTTCTTGAGGATGAATCCTCCAAGTTTCATTGGTTCAAGCACTGCAGAGGATCCAAAGAACTTCATTGAGGAGCTAAAAAAGGTGTTCGATGTGATGCATGTTACTGATACTGTGAGAGTTGAGCTAGCTGCATATCAGATGAAAAATGTTGCTAGGACTTGGTTTGATCAGTGGAAAGGGGTAGAGAAGAGGATGCACCACCTGCGAGTTGTGCATGTTTTGAAGAGGTTTTCTTGGGGCGTTTCTTTCCTCGAGAACTGAGAGTGGCCAAGGTATGTGAGTTCCTCACACTGAAGCATGATTCTCTAAGTGTTCATGAATATGTGTTGAAGTTCACCCAACTATCCCGTTATGCTCCAGAGATGGTTAAGGACATGAGGAGTAGAATGAGCTTGTTTGTTGCTGGGTTGGGCCATCTATAAAGCAAAGAGGGCAGGGCATCGATGTTGATAGGTGACATGGACATATCAAGGTTGATGGTTTATGTGCAGCAGGTTGAGTGTCGTGATGGCCAGACAGGTTGTTTCAGGTGTGGGCAAGAGGGACACTTCATGAAAGAGTGTCCTAAGAATAAGCAAGGTAGTGCAAACCCGGGGAATAGTGCCCAGTCTTCATCAGTTGCTCCACCAGATAGGGCTGCACCTAGAGGAGCTACTTTTGGCACTGGCGGAGGAGCAAACCGACTCTACGCGATCACTAGTCACCAAGAGCAATAGAACTCTCCAGATGTTGTCACTAGTATGATCAAACTCTTTGCTTTTGATGTTTATGCTTTGCTAGACCCAGGAGCAAGCTTATCTTTTGTAACCCCTTATGTTGCAAATAAGTTTGATGTTATTCCTGAGAAACTTTGTGAACCCTTCTGTGTCTCTACACCTATTGGGGAGTCTATTCTAGCTGAGCGAGTTTATCGTGATTGTGTCATTTCCATCAATCACAAAGACACCATGGCTGATTTAGTTGAGTTAGACATGGTAGATTTTGATGTCATTTTAGGTATGGACTGGTTTCATGCCTGTTATGTATCAATAGATTGTAGAACTCGAGTTGTCAAGTTTCAGATTCCTAATGAGCCAATCATAGAGTGGAGTAGTAGTTCAGCAGTGCCTAAGGGTCATTTCATTTCGTACCTTAAGGCGAGAAAGTTAGTTTCGAAGGGTTGTATCTATCACTTAGTCCGAGTTCATGACTCTAGTGTTGAGGGACCTCCCATTCAATCAGTTTCTATAGTAAAAGAGTTTCCAAAAGTCTTTCCTGATGACCTACTCGGAGTCCTTCCTGAGAGAGAAATAGACTTCGGCATAGACATCATTCCGGATACTCGTCCTATCTCTATTCCACCATACAGAATAGTACCTGCAGAGTTGAAAGAATTGAAAGAGCAGTTAAAGGATCTCTTAGAGAAGGTCTTTATTCGACCAAGTGTCTCACCTTGGGGTGATCCGGTCTTATTGTGAGAAAGAAGAATGGTTTCCTTAGGATGTGTATATAGATTACCGTCAGTTGAACAAGGTTACCATCAAGAATAAATATCCTCTTCCGAGAATTGATGATCTTTTTGATCAGCTTCAGGGTGCTTCATGTTTCTCAAAAATTGACCTCAGATCAGGCTATCATCAGTTAAGAGTAAGGGAATGTGATATTCCAAAGACAGCTTTCAGAACCCGATATGTTCATTATGAGTTTTTGGTCATGTCCTTTGGTTTGACTAATGCACCAGCAACGTACATTGATCTTATTAATAGAGTCTTCAAACCTTATTTAGATATGTTTGTTATCGTTTTCATTGATGACATATTAAACTATTCAAGGAATGAAGAAGATCATGCTAGTCATCTCAGAATAGTTTGTCAGACTTTGAAAGATAAGGAATTATATGCTAAATTCTCTAAGTGTGAATTTTGGCTTGAGTCTGTGGCATTCTTAGGCCATATTGTGTCTGGAGAGGGAATTAAAGTTGATACTCAGAAAATTGAGGTAATGCAGAATTGGCCTAGACCCACATCTCCAACTGATATTAGGAGTTTCTTAGGTTTGGCTGGCTATTATAGAAGATTTGTAGAGGGTTTTTCATCCATTTCGTCCCCTTTGACGAAGTTGACTCAGAAAACAATGAAATTTCAATAGTCTGAAGCTTGTGAGAAAAGCTTTCAGGAATTAAAGAAGAGATTGACTACTGCCCTAATTTTGACTTTATCGGAAGGTACTCAAGGTTTTGTGGTGTATTGTGATGCATCCAGAGTTGGTTTGGGTTGTATATTAATGCAGAATGACAAGGTTATAGCTTATGCCTCCAGACAGTTGAAAGTTCATGAGAAGAACTACCCAACCCATGACTTAGAGTTGGCTGCCGTGGTACTCGCTTTGAAGATATGGAGCCAATATTTGTATGGTGTTCATGTTGATATATTCACTGATTATAAGAGCCTTCAATATGTGTTCACTCAGAAAGAGCTTAATCTCAGACAAAGGAGATGGTTAGAGTTACTCAAAGATTATGATATGAGTATTCTTTATCACCCAGGTAAGGCTAATGCTATTGCTGATGCTTTGAGCGGGTTGTCAATGGGTAGTACCACCCATGTTGAGGAAGAAAAGAGAGAGTTAGCAAAAGATGTGCATAGGCTTGCACGCTTAGGAGTCTGACTTATGGATTCCACAGAAGGAGGAATAGTGGTGACGAATGGGACCAAATCATCACTAGTGTCAAAAGTTAAAGAAAAACAAGACCAATATCCCATTTTGCTTGAGTTGAAGGAAAATTTTCAAAAGCAAAAAGTATTAGCTTTTGAACAAGGGGGAGATGGTGTTTTGAGATATCAAGGTAGATTGTGTGTACCTATGGTGGATGGACTCCAAGAGAGGATCATGGAGGAAGCTTATAGCTCCAGATATTCCATTCATCCGGGTTCCACAAAGATGTATCATGACTTGAGAGAGGTTTTTTGGTGGAATAACATGAAGAAAGGAATTGCTGGATTTGTCGCTAAGTGTCCAAATTGCCAACAAGTGAAAGTAGAGCACCAAAGACCCGGTGGTTTGGCTCAGAATATAGAACTTCTGGAATGGAAGTGGGAGATGATTAATATAGATTTCATCATAGGTTTGTCGAGGTCTCGCAGATAGCATGATTCTATTTGGTTGATTGTCGACTGATTGACAAAATTAGCCCATTTTTTGCTGGTAAAGACTACCCATTCAGCTGAAGATTATGCCAGATTATATATTCAAGAAGTGCTAAGACTTCATGGAGTCCCAGTCTCCATTATTTCAGATAGAGGTGCAAAATTTACTGCACAGTTCTGTAAATCTTTTCAGAAAGGTTCGAAGGTGAACTTGAGTACTGCCTTTCATCCTCAGACTGATAGGCAAGAAGAGCGCACTACTCAGACTTTAGAAGATATGTTGAGGGTTGCGTGATTGATTTCAAAGGGAATTGGGATGATCACCTACCTCTCATTGAGTTTGCTTACAACAACAATTATCACTCTAGCATCCAAATGGCTCCTTATGAAGCTCTTTATGGGAGAAGTTGCAGATCTCCTATTGGATTGTTTGAAGTTGGGGAAGCAGGGTTAATAGGACCAGATTTAGTTCACCAAGCTATGGAGAAGGTGAAAGTGATTCAAGAGAGGCTAAAAATGGCACAGAGTCGTCAGAAATCCTACACTGATGTTAGGAGAAGGGAGTTAGAGTTCGAAGTAGATGATTGGGTATATCTCAAAGTTTCACCTACGAAGGGGGTTATGAGGTTTGGTAAGAAGGGAAAGCTTAGTCCCCGATATATTGGACCTTATAGAGTAGCCAAGAGGATTGATAAAGTAGCTTATGAATTGGAGCTACCACAAAAGTTAGCAGCGGTTCATTCGGTATTTCACGTCTCCATGTTGAAAAAGTGCATGGGCGATCCTTCATTTATAATACCAATTGAAATTATTGGGATCAAAGATAACTTATCTTATGAGGAAATTCTTGTTCATATTCTAGATCGCCAAGTTTGCAAGTTGAGAACAAAGGAGGTAGCATCAGTCAAGGTCCTTTGGAGGAACCAATTTGTTGAGGAAGCTACTTGGGAAGCTGATGAGGATATGAAGAAGAGATATCCACATCTCTTTGAATCCGAAGAAAGTGCAGATCAAGGTACTAATCTTCTTCTTAGTGCTCTTTAAATTATGAATGAGCATGTTGTTTGTTTGCATTTGCTTTTTGGGTGTTTGAATTTGATGTTACACCCTAAGCCTAGTAAGAGCAATCTCATTCGAGGATGAATGTTCCCAAGGGGGAGATATTGTAACACTTCGCAAGTTGAAATAACTAGGAAGAAGCTAATAATTGGAAAGTCATTTTTGGAAAGAACGGAAAATCTGGGAATTTGTTCAAGTTAGGAAAAGTTGAATTTTGGTCAACTTCAAATGGACATAACTCCTAGCTAAGGATGAGTTAGGTGTAGTTCTATATATGGTTGGAAATCTCTTGGAATGATCTTTCCAACGCCGCTAAGTTTGGGTGATTCCGAGTTCGTACGGGTAAGTTATGGCCTTTGGAAGTTGGGCTGTTGGATTAAGGAAAGTCTAATCCGGATTTTTTTGAAGGGTAGATTTGTCTTTTCCTTACCAATAAATTTAATTCGTTTTAGTTTGAATTAATTAAGGGTCAAATTAGAAGGAGATTAGTTTAGTCAATTGGAAAATACGCTAGGGCTTGGAGAACAGAGAAAAGAAGAAAGGAGAAGAGGAACAACAAGAATTCGCCAAGAACGATCGATTTTGGTTGTGGATTCGCCAAGGAATTGGTCTTACAAGGTATGCGAGTCTTTACTAGCGTTGGGTTCGTTCACCCATGCACCAATCATGTTTATTTCAGCGGAATTCATCTTAAAAGAGTTTAAAAGTTGATGTTCTTGATAGGTATTCTTAAATTTGATTGTCATTATTAAATTGGGTTGAATTGAGGAGTTTCTGAGATCTTTACGTTAATTTTTAGTGTTGTTTTGAGTTAGGTTCTTGAGTACATATGCTGGGTATCTGAATCTAAAATGAATTTGAGAACAATAGTCTAGTTTAGGCGGATTGGGGCTGGAAAACGAAGAAGGAAAAAGTCTGACAAGGAATAAATTCCAGGTCCATGTCGCGGATCTGTTCCTTCAGGGTGAAAATCTTCTCTCCGTGTCGCGGAGAGGACGCAGACTCCTCTGTTTCAAAATTTAATTTTGTGAGTAATTATTTAAAACACCTCCGCGTCGTGGACTTGTTCCAAGATGGTGATTTCGTGACTTTTCTCATGTTTAGCTAGCTAAAATCATTCCTAAACATCAGGAGACTTTTCCTATCACAAATCACAATCCTTGAATCCATAATTCCATTCAAGGACCAGTTAAGAGTCAAGTCAAGAGAAGTTATGATTAAAGTCAAGAGAATTCAAGAGTCAAATAAGAGAAGTTCTTTTCAAGTTTTCATAAGTCTTTTACAAACGTTTTAACCTTGTTTTAAGACTTAAGTTTTGAAGTTGAGTAAAGAGTAAGAGTAAAGTTCATTTTCTTTAAAATGATATATGGGAACTAAGTATTCCCAAGAGTAAATGTTTTCACATTTAAGCTGAGAGGAAACTGAGATTTCCAAAAGAGTTTTGAACAGCAAAAGGGAACATTGATTCCAAGAGATCTTTTAAGCTAAGTTTGAGTAATTATCTCAAACCAGAGAAGAAGTTGTTTTAAAAACATATGAGCTAAGCATATTTTGGAAGTAGTATTGAGCACTGATATGGAGATGTGAGTTCATATTAACTCAAGACCCCATAAACCATATAGCCATCATGGGCAGAAAAAGGGTCATACTTTTTAGATGATTCCTTAGTGCTTTTCAGCATAGACTAGTGGATCTACTTAGTAGTTCAGGTTCTATACCGATGGCAAGGTATAGAACGGTCCTTGGCAACGTGAGGTAAAATGTTGTACCATCATTTAGGCTCATAGTGATGGTTGTCGGTTAGAGAATCTCCCACAAAAGTTTTATTACTTTTTATATGAGTAAAGTTAAGTTTGTTATTATTTTATCTTTAAACGAACTAAGATTGTTTCCAGTTATTGTATAAGCTCTCTATATATATCGCATGTGCTTTATTGCTTTATATTGAGTTGAGTTATTCATGAGTTGAGAAGAGCTAATGTAAGTGTTTCTTTCATAATCTCTTTCAAGCCTATGTATGTTAGCATTCCAACTCGCATACTCATACATTCAATGTACCGATGCAAGTTGGCCTGCATCGTATTATGATGCAGACGCAGGTAACCATGATCAACATCCAGCGCCTCGTTGATCCATCTTGAGCATTCAGAGTCTGTTGGTGAGCCTCCTTACATTCCGGAGGACTCTTTTATTTGCTTTCTAGTTTAGTTCATTAGGATGTTGTGGGGTTTGTCCCAACATCCATCTCAATTGTTTTAGAGGCTTCATAGACAGTTAGTAGTTCAATAGTCTTTACATTATCATTCTTATGTTAAAGACTTGGGTTGCCATTTTTGGCCAAGTTGAATGTTTGATTCTTTTAACATTCTAAGTTATATTATTTAGTTGTTTGAGTAAGTGCATTTGGTCATTGTAAAAATGCTAGAGTCTTCCGCTGAGTTAAGTAAGCCAGGCCAAGGGTTTACTTGGGGCCAATAATGGTTCTCGAGTGCCAATCCCGCCTAGGGTGTAGACTCGGGGCGTGACAATATATATATATTTATGGTATCATTAAGGTTTGTTAATGCACATATTTTTATTCCATATTCCAATCCGCATAAAATAATACTAATCGTTACTAGATGTTTTATAACTCATTTCACAGAGAGCTAGCTCTAGTGTAAAATGTATATGCACGAATCTCCCTAGAGTTGGAACCATGACAGAACCTTAATGAGTGCAAAAGAGTTCTCTTTGATCCATCACTTTCACTGTTCACTAGTTTTGAAAAGGCTTCAATTGATTTACTATTCTAGATAACACATAATATCATTAAATATTGAAGATGAAACAGATAGAAAAACTGACTTAATTTCATAAGAATTCCAAAACCTTCTATTTTGTGGTCTAAACCTTCGTATAAATGGATGACTGAAGAGTAACGTCAACTGACTTATAACAAAGACAAGAATTGATCATATTATATGACTTCGATCGCTGATTAAATCTTCTCCAAGTATAACTCCAATTACCAACTCCATGATAATTATGCGTCAATAACTCTCCTCCTCTTTTGGCTCAGGGGCAACATTTAAACAAACTTGAGATGCTCGACCAAAGTAGCACTTTTTGTTTCTTCTAGAACTTTCCCACCCGCAACTTTATTGCCAACTTCAGCTCCTCCATGTGTTTATCTGAAGGTATTTCAGAGTCAGGGTGCATAACCTTATACTTTAGTATTCGTTTGTTTTCTTTCTCGTTCCATGCTTCTAAATCTTTATGGAGATCTTCCAATGTCTCAAAGCCATTTGATTTGCCCTCAGCATAATCAAATTGACGATCCTCTAGTTTCATTTTGAAAAATTTATCAATTATTTCTTCTATACTTGTGGAAAACCATGTTCCTATGATTTCATGAGTTATGGTTTAGGGGGTATCAATTATAAATTATTTTTCTGCCTTTTTTTTGTCTCATGAGAACCCCTTTATATAGTTGTGAGCTAGGGTTTTGGGGGTATTTCGGTGTTCAAGAATATTAGAGGACCGTGGGCTTGAAAAGCATGAATTGGGCTCATCTTGTCAACTTAATCGGCTGACCCAAATGCAATTTGGACTTTATTTAAGTCATATATTTTGACTTAATTATTAATCCGACTTTATTAACCATTAATTTGACTTGGTCGATATATCATGAATTTATGGATTAATCCAAAATTTAATATGGATTTATCAATAAAATTTCACTGTTTACAAATGCCCCCTGCTTCAAGGCTTGTTGCGGTGTCCAACTTGTCGAACCTTTAAAGGCAAGGCTTGAAGTATTCGTGATTTTTTTTATGGAGTCTTTCAAGACTTTCCATATTTGATTCCAATGAAATTTTTTCATAACTTGATTCCAATGGAATTTTCCATAACTTGATTCCTATAGAAATTTACCATAATTTTGTTTCAAATATGGTTTTTCCATAATTTGTAGGAACACAATTTATGTACTTTTGATAACTACAAATACACATGCTCTTACAACGGTTGATTGTCAACTTGAGACATCAAACTCAGTTTTCGTGACTTTTTTTCAGCACAGCACACCTGCGGTAGAAAATTCATAACCTGTTGTAGAAACATCGAAATCATGATTCGTTTGATGCTACAGAAACTAGACTCCGAGTGCTACGACTTATTTGAAATTAAAATCAAAACCCTTATGAATTGATGGGAACTGATTTTTGAAGTTTGCTATCAAATCTGTCTTTTTTTTTTATAGCTCTATGCAGTCTCACCAAAACATCTCTATCTTGATGTAGGATATTTCGAATGATAATCGACTTAATTCTATAAGAACTAGACATCAAAGTCTAAAACGTATTCAAAAATCAAGGTAAAAATCCTCATGAATTGACGATAATTATTTGTTGGTGATCTAACTGATTTTCGACAACATTCAAAAGTTCACTTCTCTGCATCTTCACCGAAGAGCCACCTATTGAGTTCTGTATTGATGAGAATTTTGGCATCATCTTCATGGATAGAGAACACAAAACTCTTAATTAAGACAATACAACCATATTCATCATGTCGATCGCGAGAGCATATGCCACAAATTTTTTCATGCCGATTAGAAGGTTCGTGCAATTGGCACCATGAGACACATCACTTTTTTTTGTAGGTTTACGATGGACCGCAAACATTTTCAATATCATACAAAAAAAAGTGATGGGTAATCCATAATTGACGAGAAATCACTTGATGCATCTTCATTTGTAGTTGCGGTTTTGACGACGAATCATACTTGGTGTAATATTTTAGCGATTGTGGCTTTGGTGGAGATGAACCACACTTCATGCATCTTATGTTTTAACTATGACTTTGACAACGAACTACACTTGGTGTATTTTATTTTTAATTTGCGGCCACACATGATGCATCTACTTTTGTAGTTTCAACTTTGATGACGAACCACACTTGGTGCCTCTTCTTTTGCAATTGTAACTTTAGTGACAAACCACACTTAGTACATCTTCTTATATAATTGCGTCTTTGATGATGAATCATACATGGATCATCTTCTTTTAGAGTTGTGGCTTTGATGAAGAACCACACATGAAATATCTTTTTTTTTTGCAGTTGCGGTTTCGATGACGAACCACACTTGATGTCTCTTCTTTTGTAGTTTTAACTTTGATGACGAACCACACTTGGTGCCTCTTCTTTTGCAATTGCGGCTTTAGTGATGAACCACACTCAGAACATCTTCTTCTACAATTGCGGCTTTGATGAAAAATCATACATGGATCATCTTCTTTTGGAGTTGTGGCTTTTATGAAGAACCACACATGAAATATTTTTTGTTTGCAGTTGCGGCTTCGACGACGAACCACACTTGATGTCTCTTCTTCTGTAGTTTCAACTTTGATGATGAACCACACTTGTTGCCTCTTCTTTTGTAATTGTGGCTTTAGCGATGAACCACACTTAGTACATCTTCTTCTACAATTGTGGCATGGGTCATCTTCATTTAGAGTTTTGGCTTTGATGAAGAACCACACATGAAATATCTTTTTTATTTTGAAGTTGTGGCTTTGCTGATGAACCACACTTGATGCCTCTTCTGTGGCACTTACGACTTTGACAAAGAACCACACTTGATGCCTCTTCTACAATTGTGGCTTTGGCGAGAACAACACTTAGTGAATCTTTCTCTAAACTGAAGCTTGGCGGCGAATCATAATTTATATATCTTCTTCTGTAGTTTTGACTTTGCCGAGAAATAGATTTTGGTGGTTGATGAGTCCATAGATTGGACTCAATTAGGGCTTTATTTTAATAGAAATAGTGCCCTTAAATGCTTATTTTATCTCAATATCTGATGAAACTGCTTAAGTTTAAGGTATTTGAAGTTTTAGTGGAAGCATGGACACTTAGGTACAAAAATGAACGAAAAGGCTGAAAAGAACAAGAAAATGAAGGCCTAAGGATCACCGAGTTCACTTGGCGAATCGCTGAAGGGTCTCACTTCGCCTTTTGTTCCAGTGTGCAGAGCCCTGAATGTAAGGATCAAATAAGCGGAAAAAGGGAGCAGTCGGCGCATCGTCGAGAAGGTTCGTGAAGCAGTACTATGTCGCCCAATGACCCAGAGCACGACGATGCTGAAGGATGATGCAAGACGGCGATGAACTACATCAAAGGGTGAATCGCCGAGTTGATCGGCGATTACGACTAATGTCACCGAGTGATCCGCCACATCAAATATTTTTGAAAACTATAAATATTCATTGAGAGTTATAGCTTAGTATCAGATTTTAGTATCATATTTTAGTATCAAATTTTAGACAATATAATTTTTAGTACTTTTTACTCTCAAGTTTGGAGAGGGTTTTGGAAATTTGAAGAAAGGAGTTCATCTTCCACAAGTTGGAAGTGGGTCTTATCTATTCATCTTCCTTTGCTTAAATCAAGGTTTAATTTCTTATACCCATTTGATTTCACTATCATTTTAGGTGTATTTTGTTATTTCTTGATGTGTGGCTAAAAACCCCCATTCTTGGGGTGTGATTTAGCAAATATGTGTTGATATTATTATTGGGTCTTTCCTGCTGGTAGGTTAGATGTATTCTAATGGTGATTTTACCTAGTGGTTGTGGTTTAAGTTAATGGGTTTGTAGTTGCAAAGACAAAGCCACCCATGTGTTTTCGGCTTGCCCGAGAGGGAGGTCGCGAAACCAAGACCACTAGACTGATGGCCTAATGAGTGGGTCGACATGAGGTTCAACCCGAGAAGGTGAGCCCTAGTCTCATATCCTAACACTCAGCTCGAGAGAGTGAGTGGGGTAAGGCGTAGGCTAGTCTTCATGCGGCAAATAGGTGTTCGAGAGGAACGTATTTGAAACGGGGTAAGTTTCCCGAGAGGGAACTTATTTCCATCTAAAGCTTATCCTAGTCACTATTATCTTGCAAATTTTCTATCGAAAGCATGTACCCAAGTATTTATCTCAACTCGTATTGCGGTCACACCCCAAGAACTCGTCCCCGTACTTGATTTTCTGGTTAATTTTGTTGTTTTAGCTATACTCGTGACAAAACCCCAATTTGATATTTTACACTTTTGTTTCCCCCCTTCGATTTACAATGTTTTTAATCGTTAATTTCTTTAGCTACGGCTAGTTAGAACTAGATTTTATTTTTCTATCAATTCTCAAAACCGCTCCTTTTGGACACGATCCCAACCCTTGGTTGGGTTACTATATTATCGACGATCGTAGACACTCGAACCGTAGTTAGTGTCGTTGGTCACAATAAGCATCAAAATGGCGCCGCTACCGTGGAGTGGTGTTACTTGAGAATTTTTAGATTAGTAGAATTCTTGTTCTTCTTAGTGTAGCTTTACTAATTTAACTTTTAGTCTTGTTTTGTTGATTGTGTAAACATTTCAGAAAGCATGAGTTTTAACGACACTAGTGGTAGCCAAGTGGGCCGCCAAGATGACATCGGTAACCTCAACGATGTCCAAGAGCCAAATGTCAATGACCCCCATCTCATGGGAGGTGTTGGAGCCATCCGATTACCCCCAGCCGAGGGTAATGCATTATTCCATATAATGAGCACTATGTTGCAGCTCTTGCAACTATAATGTCTCTTCAGCAGATTGGCTCATGAGGATCCCCATGAGCATTTTCGAAATTTTGTAGATGTGTGGGCCATTCTCTTTTAAGAACATCTCTCAAGAGTCAGTCAGGATGCGATTATTCCCATTTTCTCAGATAGGGGAATCTTGCAAGTGGTTAGCTAAGTTACCACGAAATTCGATTACTTCATGGGAGGAGCTGGTCACCGCATTTAATGTGCGTTTTTTCCCTCCCTCGAAGATGATGACTATTCGGGATTGCATCCAAAACTTCAAGCGTCTGAATGGAGAGCCTCTGCACGAAACTTGGCTTCGATTAAAAAATTGGTGCAACAATGCCCAACCCATGGTCTTCCTGATAGCGTGCTCCTTTAATACTTCTACCGGAGTCTAGACTCGGTAAACAAGGGTGTCACTGACCAACTCTCACCCGGAGGTTTAATGCAGTAGCCGTACGCGGTACAACCCAACTTTTAGATGGCATGACAACCATCAACAGAGCGTGGTACACTCGTGAGGACCAGGTCTCCCCTGTCACCTTCCAGTTATATAAGGAGCATATTGAAAAGGACAATGAGAGAGACCAAAACATGGCTAAGATTATGACACAACTTGATATTCTATCTAAGAATGTCATGGGGGCTGGTACTCGTGGTGTCAATGCTGTGGGGATTGGGAGCACGATTCCTGAAGAGATGAAGTTTGAAGCTTTGTATAGCGAGGAGGTAAATTTTCTAGCAAACCAAGGCAGTGGTTATCGTTCAAACTACTTGAGGTAGGGTGGTAACTGTCACGACCCGAGAGTACCCCCTAGTCGTAACATGACGTATTCGACCCTGAAGGGGTCTTATACAAGCCACATAGTCATTCATTGCATTCAATAATGAAAATAGTGCGGAATAAAAAAACTTATTTACATCCACACATTTAAAC
>JAJOOS010002404.1:0-26703 GCA_029582725.1 Solanum chiquidenum
GTTTGCATTTAGAACTAGATCATTTGCTTCTTGGTCATATGCATTGTTCCCTTCTGTTTATCCATGCTGTTTAGAGCATCTTAAACAACTAATAGTATCTATTTCCTCTATGACACTGTTATAGAAAGAGGTTAATGTTTGAATGTTGAACTTTTATTGGAAAGTACTGTGTTTGCATTTAGAACTAGATCATTTGCTTCTTGGTCATATGCATTGTTCCCTTCTGTTTATCCATGCTGTTTAGAGCATCTTAAACAACTAATAGTATCTATTTCCTCTATGACACTGTTATAGAAAGAGGTTAATGTTTGAATGTTGAACTTTTATTGGAAAGTACTGTGTTTGCATTTAGAACTAGATCATTTGCTTCTTGGTCATATGCATTGTTCCCTTCTGTTTATCCATGCTGTTTAGAGCATCTTAAACAACTAATAGTATCTATTTCCTCTATGACACTGTTATAGAAAGAGGTTAATGTTTGAATGTTGAACTTTTATTGGAAAGTACTGTGTTTGCATTTAGAACTAGATCATTTGCTTCTTGGTCATATGCATTGTTCCCTTCTGTTTATCCATGCTGTTTAGAGCATCTTAAACAACTAATAGTATGTATTTCCTCTATGACACTGTTATAGAAAGAGGTTAATGTTTGAATGTTGAAGTTTATTTGTTGCTCTTTACTTCCTGATCAGGACAAGGAGAGTACAGTATCAATAAAGAGATGCAAGTCCGGCACGAAAACAGGTAGTTCACAGTCTCAAGGATGTCTGCAAATAGAACATTTCTTCAGAAGGGCTGGTCAATAGCACTAGTAGAATTCTGCTCTGCATATTCATAGGATAAAAATGATCAGCAGGCATTCAGTTTTTAGATTTGTTGTGTTAGCTAGATCTGTTCTTACTATTTTTGACTGAAAAATACAGAACAAAGAGATCAATGTGTTGAGCTAAATTAAGTACATATCTTGTAGTTTACATCAATATTCATTCAGGCATAATTCCATATCTTGCTGAAGTAGGTACTTGTCAATTTTGTACTTTATGATTTCTCGAGGTTGCTTGAACAAGTTAGACTGCAGATACAGAATAGTCCAAAGCAGATATACGGTGTTTAAAATTGAATCATAATCGATAATCCAAATTGAGAAGTGTTCTTGAATTATCGGATTAATGGTATAGAATTTTATAAAGAACAAGTTATCGATTTGAAAATTGATTCTCTAGTTTTTATATTTGATAACTCGTTATTTCCTATGAATTTACAATATTATTCTCATTTATTTGAAATAGAAAAAAACATTGAACATAATAATTGAGGGAATCCATTTAATTGTTTTGAATTAGTAATCTCAGTAATTCATAATATCCTTTTTCCTTTCCAGAGTAGGAAAAGTTAATAACATCTTGCGACTCTATTGTTAGTTAATGGTATATTCACGTGTGTTTTCGAACCGAATTAATAGATATCTTATTATTTCGGTAGCATTTTAGCACAAATAAAAATTGATAACCAATAAGTCAAATCATTAAGTAGCAAAAACCAAACCGACCACCAGATAAACACCCAAGACAGATACCAAACTGGGCCAGAAAGTTTTTTTTTCAAGTTTGGTCATTTTAAGTTTTCAAGTTTTAACTTCCTTGTAATATATTCTTTCTCATTCTCATCTTTACTTTCTTTAATTTCTTCTTGGGATTGTGACAATTCGAGAGCACAATACAGTGCCCAACTGCCCACCTATTTTTTTTAAACTTTTTTTTCTTTTTCGGCCGATGTTCGATATCCACAGTTTAACTATTCCCAATTCGCTAGGTAGGCCCCATTCGAGAGCAAGCTCCCTAATTTTTTTTTCAATACCCAAAACTCATACTCGAACCTCTGGTTAAGGCACCACGTTCTTTAGTAATACCTATCCAAATTTCTTTCATTCATTTGAGTGTCAAATTTCTCTTGGTCTAAACTAGACCTACAAATTCAGTATTGTGGTTTGGAAGCAATTCTTTTCCTTTTTTATACATTCGAGCTAATCCACGTTTTTTTAATTTTAAAAAACTATACCTATGTATTATTATTATTATTATTAATATTAATACAGTTCAATTATTTGCCATTTGACGACAAAAAGCTAAATTATAGGAGTAATAAATATTTGAAGGACCATATAAACTCTTAACTAACAGAAAATTTTAAAATCATGTCATGTTATACTATCTCCGTTCATTTTTACTTGTCACTTTTGACATATAAAAATTAATAATAAACTTTTTCCATGTTTTACCGTCAGTATTAAATACTTATTTTTCAAGACATCATTTAATATATAGGAGATAATTTGATAAAATACTTATATCAATATATAATTATTTTCTTAATGGATGTGTCAAGTCAAAATGTGACAAGTAAAAGTGAACAGAGGGAGCGTTTCCCAGATACACTAACGTGAGAGGCTTAAATGTTATGATCAGTCAATTTCATAATTTACTTTAATGTTGTAACACAATTAATTCCGTGATTAATTAGTCCACATCGAGAAGGATGTTGATTCTTTTAGAATATAATTAATTTTAATAAAGAATAAACAATTGTTGATATATCGACTTTAAGTTTAATAAAATTCAGTAAGAAATTTCTAGGAGAACTCTATTAATTTTCGCGTACATATATAATGCATGAGTGTCTTATACTTTACAGCTCGTAAAATATGGAAAAATACCAAGAAACTTCCAAGCGTAGACAAAAAATATAAATTCGATTTTGGAAAAATTGAATAATAATGACAAAAAAAGAAGAAGTAAAGAAAGAAATAAATTATACTTGATGAAGCAAATCTTAGTCATCATTGGGGAAATTCATTTTGAAGTTTGATCAAATTAAGCTTGAAAATATTGACGATTAAAAATTTATTGTCCAAACTTCAGATATATATAATTGAAGCGTGATCTTGGCGAGCCAAATTTCTTGCGCGATTATTGGAAGAAGTTAGAATTTTGCTTTTACATTTAATATGCCAAACTTTAGTGGTGAGTTTTTGTAATTATAATCTTGTATACTTGAAATTGTTTCCAAAATCTGACTAAATCTACAAAAATTTATTAACTTCGCCCCTATAAATCGTGACACTATGTTTTTGAATAATAATAATAATAATTGTACATTAATTAATTTGATGGAAACTAATTAATGCATTCGTACACATGTGGGAGCTCCATGGAGGGGTAAAAAAATAAAAGCATTCGTGGCAAGAAAATAATTTTATTTATTGGAAATCAACCTGACAGGTGGATTAGTCCAATTAAATTCTTGGTTGACTTGTTAATACGTGCATGAGTCAACAAGCCCAGCCAGCTTTGACTTCATTTACATTTATTTTATTGCTAAAACAAAGACTTAAGTTTGAACGATGATGGCCATGGGGTAGAAGCTAACAACATGGATTTTGCTTTGAAACTAAGCTAATTTCTACTTTAAAAATATTTTACTTTTTAATTTTTGTTGTGTTTGGTACGATGAGAAATATTTTTTAAGAAAATAAATGGATTTTTTTACCTTATTAGAGAAGGTTTGAATCCCCACCTTGTGATTCCTTTTCCATACCCCATTGGAAAAAAGGGTGAAGTTTTGAACATATTTTCTAGTGTATAATATGCAGACGAAACATATTATCCTAAAATGTTTGTATATATATGATTTAAACAAATATTATGAAAAGTACGGGTGGAATAGTGGGGGCTATGGGAGTAGAAGTGAATATAAGGCGTGTTGAAGGGTGGGACTGGAGAGCACATGAAATATCACTTGCGAAATTTATTTTTAATACTACGATTATTTTTTTAATAAAAATATTATTCAATTTTTTTGACTAACTGAACATCAGGGAAAAAATGAAAAACATTATTTGCGCGTAAGAAACACACCTGCTTTGTCCTTTTGAAATTCTTTTTCTTAGATTCGATTGATACTGCAAGGTAACTTTACTTGTTTAGGCCGTTCAATACGACCAATAATTAATACTTTAATACTCCGTATAGTATTTAAAAGTCAAAAAAGTTTTTTATTAGTACAATCTTTTTATTGTTTAAGTTATTTATGTTGTGCTCTGTAATCATTTTGTTTAATTTTTAAATTTATAAAGTTTATCAAAAAAGTAATTATTCATAATCACACTGATATTTTTGATGAGTTGACTTTGCACACGTCAAGAAGGAGTTGTATACTTTACTTTTATTTCCTCTGGGCAAAAAGAATACGTTATAATGGTCATGGTACCTATTTTTAGTGTGACAAAATCAGAAATTTCGTTAAGGAAGTCCAAAATTTAATATATATATATGTGAAAATTAATTTTTGATCTATATACTTTGTACAATTTTTTATATACATAATATAAGTTTTCGACAAAGGTGTCCAACTAGCCACCCTAAGCTATATGTAGCTACGCCTTTAGATAAAGACGTTATAGTTCAAAAATTTAAATAATATTTATTGATTGTGTAAATAATTCTACATTTTTCTATAGAAACAAATAATTCACCATTCGTGAAGTGTTATATACACCTTATTATTATTGTTGTTGTAATATATTATTATATAGTCTAACCAAATTATTCTTATTTTATTTGCTTAAGACAACTGAACTAACAAAAAGATAAAGATGGAACTAGTAAGCACGTTATGTTGATGTTTCAGGTTGGGCAGCCAAATTTCTGCGGCACACGTTGACGTTTCTTAAGTTAAAAAATTATACTAATTAATTAAATTTGGTAAACTTAAGCATTTTTTCAACGTTAGAGAAATATATATTAATTATCACGTTCTTATCGTCTTTAACAAAAGAGAGTTATTATAATGACGTACCTAATTAATCTATGATCAATTAGGTTACGATAGACACATAACAAAGGTATGATTTAGATGTGTGCCATTCTAGACACATAACAATTTGCGTATTAATTTAATTAATTTATAAGGTCATTAACAAATTAAACACTTTAATAAATGACCAAAATTGAAATTCTATCTTATACTTGGTTCATATATAAAGTAAACGTGAAATATGTGTCATTATCTTAATTAAATCACAACCTCTCTCATGTGTGTAAGTGTGTTTCTTAATTATATATTCTTCCTTCTTCCTCTTTAATGTGTGAAAGGAGGAAAATAAGAGATTATTATTTTTCTCAATGTTATCATCATTTATAAGTATAAAAATTAGTAATATTGTAGGAATTATAATTTAGAGATTATCTTTTATCTGACTTTCGTTCTCAAGGTCAACTTAGAGACTATATAAATTTAGTTGAATAATTTAATTTGATATATAGAGGCAAAATCAGAAATAATTCAATGTATTCTCAATTTTAGAACGGAGACTTCAAGTTATTAATTAGATTCTAAACTTAATATTTGTACGTATTTACTGAATTTCTCAATTGTACAATATTGTTTAAGCAAAATTTATTGGGGTCATTCGAACGCGTATTTAAACTTCCACCTCTGTCCCTTGGTACCTATATAATTATTTGCACTTGTTGCTATCGAAAAAAAGCTTTCTATCCCCATCTGTGTACATCTTACATTCTCTTGACTCTATCTGTGAGATTACACTGTGTAGTTGGGCTGGTTTTTTGAAATATCAAACCAAATTATTATTGTTGAATTTTAAAATCTATAAACTAAATCAAACCTATAGCATTGACTGAGTATAAACTATAAACACAACCGGGAAATATAGAAAAAATTAATGTTCAAAGTCCTCATATGAAAGACCTATTAAATTTCTCAAAGTTAGACTAATAGTATGAACATAGTTGGAATTTAATCAGAGCTAGGCTGGAATCACCAAGCCAAATAAGCCATGCTAGTCAAAAAGCATGCAATTAATATTATTGCTTAAGCTTCACGTAAGTAATTACTTGCATTGACTTTTGTTATATTCAAATAGAAATTAAAACTCTATCCATTAATTCTAAAAATAGTACCAAAAATTCTAAAACATTTGCTGAAAGTAAAGAGTAAGAATAATGAACACAATTTTTAAGATTTGTGGATAAAACATATCTTTGTTAATGTGCTAGTTGAGGTTTTCAAAGTCGTTTTGTACCAACTACTTGACTATATTATACTTAAATATTTGTCAGTTTGGACGCAATCTTAATTATACCTTGTGAGACCAATGTAGATTTTTTAGACGTATTTAATTTCAGATAAGATTTTATAAGATGTATTCAATTTTAGTTAGGATCTAAATTAATGAAATATTCACGAAGACCACATCAAGACATGACCATCAAACTCTTCTTGACAACCAAATACTTCAAAAAAAATTCCACAAAATCTCTGGACATCAAATAAATCCCAAGGAGGTAAAAATCATCATATCTTTGAGAAATATGCTACTAACCGCACTCGAATTATAAAAAATTTAAAAAAGAAAATCAAGGGAATAAATAGATTTTTACCCATATTTGTTTTACCAATAAAGTTATGTTTCTTCATTTTTTATTTGTGATTGCAATTTATATCCATATGAGTTGTCCTTAACCAGAGGTCTTGTGTTTGAGCACTGGATATGAAGAAAATATTGTTGGGAGCACCATACTCAGAATGGGCCCTAAAGTACGTGATCTGAATTTAATCGGTACTTACAACACGGGATGGAAAAAAATAATAATTATACCTTGTGAGATCATACCGAATCTCAACTACCTTTTTCTTTATTAACATTAACTAGTTAAATAAGCTAATTCCGGCGTAGAGCTTAATTATCTTTTCAAAAGTATATGTTGCAAAATGTTTTTTAAAATATAAATTGTTGCTTTAGCTGGAGTTTGATATCATGCATTATTTTAATCATTTTTCAACTGTCATTATTGCTAATTGCTAATTTAATAGAAAAATGGTCAACTACAGAAAACATTACCTCAGTGTAGAAAAGAATTTGTCTGAGATTGAATTCCTTTAATGAGATTTAATCCAAAGGAAATGCTTGATTAGCAATGTAATTTTATCCTCATGTTTTTTATTTATTTATGTCAATGTAGCTAATTACTTGGTTTACACGGTTGCCCACTTAATCATAGTCTGGCTTCCAGTTATAATATACAGACACACTTCATTCGTTTCAATTTGTTTATTTATATATTTTTAAATTTATTTCTAAAAAATATATTTTTCCCTTTTTAACAACTAATTAAAATTTTGGGTTACTTCTTTCTATTCGCTTTGTCTTGATTGTGTTGTGCATGTATTAGTTGACTCATGATATTGATTACTCAACAATTACACTAATGATTTAAATTCCATTACACCTTCAACATAAATAATTAACCAAAAATCTTTATATTTCCACTTAATATAAAGATTCTAGTTAGGAAATATAAATGATTGTTATTAGGCCGATAATTAAGTACCATGTTCAATTCGTGTTGCATGCATTACTCGTATTTTTTTATTATCAAAAACCAGTTTTTTCATATACGGAAGAGAGACCGTGATCCAAAAATAGCCCCGTGGACGGTAATTATTTAGGTAGGTGCATTCAATTATTCATATTAAAAGAATTCTTTTCGAAATGATTTTATGATCATTTACAATTTGATTTTTTTTTTTAAATGAAAATTTCAATTTTTTATATGTAAAAATTAAAATTTCTTATAAAAGTTACATGAAACTGTAAACAAAATTTATAAAAGACTACAAAATCAAATTCTCCAAATTCTTGGATTTATATGTTAGTTTAATGTAAAGATATAATATATAAACATGCTTTTTAATTTAGACTCAGCTGACATCTATGTCTTTCAACTATAGGTGTGCACAAAAAGACACTTAAACTTTTATAAAGTTGACAAAAAGACATGTGTGTCCTAAGTGACATAATGCATATTAAACACCATATAAGACGTCATATGTGTATACTTGTTCAACTTCATATAAGTTTAAGTGTCTATTTGTGCATATTCAAAGTTTAAGAACATAAATATCAGCTGAGACCAAATTAAATACTACATATTTATATGTGTTACTTGAGGGGTGGGGGTGGGGTGGTGGGTTCCTACTTTTGGTCACCGTCCCATGCACATGAATCTTGAATTTTCTGATTAATCCTGAGGAATTGGAAGTACATGTACACGTTATCCAAGACAAAAATACACAAACACACTAGTGATCGGTCAGTCGAGCCCTAATTTCCAATCACGTTTTTTTGGTCACCTCCCAAAAAATAGGAATAAGCTATCCCCATATCAAGTAATAATAATGTAATGAAGAAACAACTCGTTTCTTGATCTTACAAGTAATGTCTTCATTTTGGATATCCCTTTATTCAATTATTTGGATTTATAGTATGTTTAACCAAATTTATAAGTTATTTTAATTTTTTTTAAAAATGTTTAGTTTCAAGATTTTATTGAGTTGTTTGATCAAGGTTTTAGAAGAAAAAAAAAGCATTTTTAAGTATTAGTTGAAGTTGAAATTTTAAAAAATGCAAAAGTATTTTTGACACCTTGATCAAACACAAATTACTACTTTAATATAAACAAAAATGTAATTTAGAATTTTGGCAAAAGGTCTTTTAGTCACGTCCTTGAAGGAAATTCCAATTTTTAACTCCAAACAAGACATATTAGGGTAGAATGTTAGTAGGGGTAAAATGTTATCTTCTCTTGCGAAGGTTTTGGTTTGTTAGT
Organism: Solanum chiquidenum; assembly: GCA_029582725.1. NCBI lineage: Eukaryota > Viridiplantae > Streptophyta > Magnoliopsida > Solanales > Solanaceae > Solanum > Solanum chiquidenum. Next base: position 8,687 of record JAJOOS010002404.1, read on the forward strand.
ACATGTCGTAGTACTAGTCGTATCCTTGTAGTTTTTGTCATATGTTGTTTTTTGTATTTCGATTATCGCACTAATATTTATTTCTTGTAGACTTTACACTGCTTTTCTTATTCACTTCTATGCGTTCTCCGTTGTTTTCTTCTTTTTTTCTTAGGTTTGATGCACTTATTCATGTGCCAAGGGTCTGCAATCTGCATACACTCTATTCTTTCCAAACTCCACTTAATCAGATTTCACTAGATATGTTGTTGTAATCGAACAATTTTACTTTATTCTTTTACGTAAAATTGGATAAATAAATCTAGGCTTTAATTTTTCCTCTATTATGGGAGAAGATTGTACAACACTTTGGTACAATGCCATGCAATAAACGAGTATGTACAAGTGCATGAATCACTCTGTTCAGAAGTTCAAAACAAGAATGAAGAAAAAGAACTCTGTACCTTAGGCTATTAGTGGTATATATATATAGAGAGAGAGAGAGAGAGACTTTCGATCCTCATTGTTTGTCTATGGCACAAGTGTTAAAGAATTATTCACAATATCTAACACATTTAATGACTATTCAACTAATAGTGACGACGATCTTTTAAAATAAAAATGAAAACTTAAAATTTAGATTAACTTCCTAACGATATCAAGGGATACAGATTTGATTTACGCTAGAAAAGGAAATGATATTACTCAATAATAAATTTGATTAGAGTATAGCTACGACTATAATTGTTTTTCATTATCTTTTCCTAAATTTTAATTTAAAAATCATGTTATTATCCTTTAATTTACCTGATGGTGTAAAATACTTTATACACTGATGGTGCACAAAATTAAAACTCATATATATATATATATATATAAGGCCAAGGGCTTAATAGAATCGATGACCTGAAATCATATTTCTATTGTTTAGCGATAGAAATTAGTTATCGCTTCAAATTAGCGATGAATTCCGTGGTAAATTTTTCTATTACTTTTTTCACTTAGAGGGTGTTTGGATTGGCTTAAAAGTTTGTCAAATCTACATTAAAGTTAGTTTTTGACTTCTGAAAGTGTTTGACAAATATAAAAATAACTTAAAATAAGTCAAAAATGACTTAAAATAAGTTAGGAAGTGTTTGCAAGGTTAAAAATAACTTAAAAACCAAAAGTAGGTCTCCCCTACTTTTTATTTTTGACTTAAAAATCATTTAAGTTTGACTTTTTATTTTTGACTTAAAAGCTACTTTTTTTTAAGTCAATCAAAACGAACTCTTGGTATGTTGAATGTAAAAGAAATTAACAAATTATTTGGAAATGTTATTTATTAAGAGATCCATGATATGTACAAAATAAAAATAACCTACCTCCTATAGTAAAGATTTTCAATAATATTAAGTTAACCAAAGTTAAAAAGTTAGTATATTGAATTTTACTAGACTTGTAACCAATTCAATTAGCTTCGAAAAGTCATTGATATATTTTCTATGTGCTGCTTGTTGGGAAACTTCCTGTAACACAAAGAATGAATGAATTCTCCCACATTTTTATTTTGTAGCTTTAATTCCCTATTAGGAAGGAATACAAGCCTAACCAAGACTAGGCCAATTAAGCAGCCCATGATAAGCCTCCATTCAAATGAAAAATCAAAGCACTATATTATTATAGGATACTTGTGAATATATACTGTTCGGTCAAATAGTTTATTAATATATATGTTATATATAAGTATGTATATAAAGGGATTGTTTCATCATGTGATATGAAATGATATGAGATGACGAAGTTAGAGTTTTGCTTAAACACGCAATTTAGATTTTTAAGTTAGTATTTTTTGCTCATAAACATAAAACTCTATAAATTGTGAAAATTATCAAAACAGCCTCAATTCTTTATACAATCTTACCAATACACAAAAGTTCATAATTACACTATCACTAGCTTAGCTATTCTAAAAAAGGTACAACATATTTAATCTAATCTTCCCACATAGTACAAAACAATCTTCTCATGTTGGTAATAATAAATAAAGTAGGGGTTGGTTTGAAGTAGTAATGCATTTGATTGGTGAGAGTAATGATTATATCCGATATAAATGGTTTAAAAGTTAGTATGAGTAATAATATCAACTAAAATTTTTGTTTACAAGTAAAATAAATGGTTATACATATAAAATCGTATGATTGAAAATTTGAAATTTCAATCATGAGATGAAATCGTACATCCAAACATCTACTTAATATAAAATAGACTATCTATGCAGTATGCACTTTATACATATTTTATAAACTAGATGGTTGAATGCAGTGCCACCTTAAAATGGGGTTCATCCGAACCCCCTTCGGTGGAAAATTATATGATTAATACATGGTTAAAATAATTTTTTAGGTATATATAGTAGATGTCGAACTCCCTTCGGCTATTTCGTGTGTCTATTTTTTTAGATTTTGAATCCCCTTATTGAAAATTATGGCTCCGCCACTAATGCCAGAAAAAATGCAACACGATAAAAAAGCTTGCTCCGCCGCGTAAGATCCTCAAATCAAAAACAACTATGACTATCTCCACCGCGTAAGATCCTCAAATCAAAATCAACCACGACTACCATCTGCGGTCCATTCTCGTTCTCGTCCCTGCCCAGTTCAGAGCAGTAATTATCCCTATTATTTATATATATATATACTACTTGAAAAAGGTAAAAAGAAAAAATAAATAAATTACCAGTAGTACCATTGTATTCTCAACTTTTTTCTTTCTCACGTGTAGCTTCTAGCTTGAACATGAAATTTCATTTTACTTTTCAGACGCAAGCAATTACGACTAAGAGTGTGTTTGGTAGGAAGGAAAATGTTTTTATGGAAAATGATTTTTTAGAAAATAAGTGGATTTCTGACTTATTTATTATATTTGGTTGGTAAGTAGAAAATATCTTTTTTTTTTATTTGAGACTAGAAAATACTCTTTATAAAAATAATTTTTGATTCGAAAATCAACCCCGATAATTGAAAGGGGTGAGAGCTCCTAGGGAGGGTTAAAAAAAATTTAAAAAGAAAAAACCCCGATAATTGTTGCAGGAACCGACCTTGACATCTGAATTAGGACAAGACCTCGATGATCGTTTCAAAATCCGACCTTGAGATCTGACCCAGAACCTGATCCAGACTTTCGACCCCGGACCTGATGGTCGGATAAGAAAAAATATTAAAGGATGAAATAGAGTTTTGAAAAATATTTTCCTTAATTTTTGAAAGGAAGTCATTTTCCTTAAATTTGACATTAAGCTAACCAAACATGAGAAAATTAAAAACATTTTTGAGAAAATATTTTCCTTCCTACCAAACACACCCTAAATTAGTCAAATACTCAACATTAAAATGAGTTGGGAAAAAAATAGTAAGAATCGTAGATCTACTTTTTTTCTTTTAATGGGTACTTTTATTTTTCAAGATTTTGAACATTAAAATAGACTTTTCTATTTTTATTTTTGTGATGTAATTCTTCTATACGTTAGTTGACATATTCTCATTACATACTTCAGTCTTTCTCCCTATATATATCCCTCACTCATGCCTTAATTCTCTTACCATAACACAACTACAAGAAACACATAATACTTTTAATACAATTAGTTATTTTTTAAAAGTATTTGAAGTTAAGCACTTGTGAGTTGTGTGCATTTTGTTAATTTTCATCTTCTTAATTCTCTTCACTTTTAAACTCATTTAGAAAAAAAAAAATGGGATTTGAGATTGCAAAGACCAACTCAATCTTGTCAAAACTGGCAACTAATGAAGAACATGGCGAAAACTCGCCATATTTTGATGGGTGGAAAGCATACGATAGCGATCCTTTCCACACTCTAAAGAACCCCAATGGAGTTATCCAAATGGGTCTTGCTGAAAATCAGGTACTTTAATATATTTACTTTTCTCTTTGTATTAAAAAAAAATAGTTTATTCATAGTTTGACCGAACAGACTATTAATTTTCTCTGAAACCTCGTTTGCAGCTTTGTTTCGACTTGATAGAGGATTGGATTAAGAGAAATCCAAAAGCTTCAATTTGTTCCAATGAAGGAATCAAATCATTCAAGGCAATTGCCAACTTCCAAGATTATCATGGCTTGCCTGAATTCAGAAGAGTACGTATCGTACTATAGTCAGTTAAATTACACTGATAGTATAAAAATTCGTTAGTATATATAACTAACGATTTTATATTTGCAGGCGATTGCGAAATTTATGGAGAAAACAAGAGGAGGAAGAGTTAAATTTGATCCAGAAAGAGTTGTTATGGCTGGTGGTGCCACTGGAGCCAATGAGACAATTATATTTTGTTTGGCTGATCCAGGCGATGCATTTTTAGTACCTTCACCATATTACCCAGCGTACGTATTTTTCATTTTATATAATAAAAATAAAACCATCAAATCATTTGTATTTGTTTATTAGATAAATTGACTTATTTTAAAAATTATTATAAATTTATTTAATTATCAGAAAATATTCATTAAGTGGCTGAATAATATAAATAATTTAGTATACTCACGATGTATATAACTTAATCTACTCGGTTCCTTTGGGGAATTTGTCTTTTTATGTTGGTCGGTTTAACTTTGGGCCATCAGAAGAACATTCTGGTGAATTAATTAATTAATAATAATAATTATAGATGTGTTGTCATTCTTTTTTAAGACAATGAGAGTTTAATTAGTCTTAATTACGGGATTATCACGCAAGCATTTTCTAGAATTTTATTATTCTTTTATTAAATAAAAGTGATCATTCATAATATCTTTCTTTAGTGGAATCCAGCTAGTTCGTGAAGCTTTGTATTCACACTTATAAAACATTCTGGTAGTAATTGATTAAAGAGAGAAATATAAATACTGATAAAAACAATAGTCAAATAGACGAATAAGGAAAAAAAAATTAAAATACACAAAATACTAAAAAAAGAACTAAGGTATAGTGGTCAATTATTGAGAACTTTTTAGAAGAATTGAACCCCACTTTAATTTCTTGCTTGACCCGTGAGTCGTGACCATTGCTTATCGAGGTAAAATGAAATTTCAAACATTGACAATGACTTGTTAGAGAGTAATTAACACAAGTCAAGATTGTTACTCTGTCTCATTATCTCATTAGGATTGGTAAAATAATTTTTGGCATATCTTATTTACTTGTATTTATTTTTAGTAAAAGCACTTTATACACTCTGTCTAGTATTATACTCGAGAAAAAAAAAGCCCACGTGGGATGCGTGTTACACTAGTCAATTATTGCATATATGTAGTATATATTATTTCTAAGTCCTAACTAACAATATTTTGGCAATTGACTTATGCAGATTTAACAGAGATCTAAGATGGAGAACTGGAGTACAACTTCTTCCAATTCATTGTGAGAGCTCCAACAATTTCAAAATTACTTCAAAAGCAGTAAAAGAAGCATATGAAAATGCACAAAAATCAAACATCAAAGTAAGAGGTTTGATTTTGACCAATCCATCAAATCCATTGGGTACCACTTTGGACAAAGACACACTGAAAAGTCTCTTAAGTTTCACCAACCAACACAACATCCACCTTGTTTGCGACGAAATCTACGCAGCCACTGTCTTCAACACGCCTCAATTCGTCAGCATAGCTGAAATCCTTAATGAAAAGGAAATGACTTATTGCAACAAAGATTTAGTTCACATCGTCTATAGTCTTTCGAAAGACATGGGGTTACCAGGATTTAGAATCGGAATCGTATATTCTTTTAACGATGACGTCGTTAATTGTGCTAGAAAAATGTCGAGTTTCGGTTTAGTGTCAACTCAAACGCAATACTTTTTAGCCGCAATGCTATCGGACGAAAAATTCGTCGATAATTTTCTGACAGAAAGTGCGATGAGATTATTTAAAAGGCACCAACATTTTACCAATGGACTTGAAGAAGTGGGAATAAAATGCTTGAAAAATAATGCGGGGCTTTTTTGTTGGATGGATTTGCGTCCGCTATTAAGGGAATCGACTTTCGATAGCGAAGTGTCGTTATGGAGAGTTATTATAAACGACGTAAAGCTCAACGTCTCGCCTGGATCTTCGTTTGAATGTCAAGAGCCAGGGTGGTTCCGAGTTTGTTTTGCGAATATGGATGATGGAACTGTGGATATCGCGCTTGCGAGGATTCGGAGGTTTGTACGTGTTGAGAAAAGTGGAGATGAATCGAGCGCGATGGAAAAGAAGCAACAATGGAAGAAGAATAATTTAAAGCTTAGTTTTTCGAAAAGAATGTATGATGAAAGTGTTTTGTCACCACTTTCGTCTCCTATTCCTCCCTCACCACTAGTTCGTTAGGACATAATTAAAAGGGAAGAATTTAATTTATGTTTTTTTTATATTTGAAAAAAATTGTAAGAATAAGATTATAAAAGGAAAAGAAAATAAGAATGTAGCTAGGAGGAGGAGTATTTTCAGAAATAGTTGTTACCGTATGTATTGACAACTGATCTATGTACTTTGCCATCATAATTGTCTAGCTAATTAATGAATGCAAAAGTGAAGTTATGTAATGACTCTTAGAATCTTTTGATTTCTTGGACTTTCTCGATTCTATTATATTAATTATACTTAGTTTGTACTATATATATATATAACATGAATACTACAATATATCCTCAAATTGGATGTATGTGTATTGAAAAAATAGTGTGGTGTGAGTATTCCTCATTGATTAGAAAAAAAAAATGTCCTCTTCAATTATTATATTAACACTAAAGAAAAGGGGAAAGTCTCCTTTACATTGTTGTATACTAATATTTATATGTCATGGTTTTAATTAGGAGTTTTGCTTTTCTCTACTTCATTTCTATTTCAACTGCAAATTAAACTATAATGAGTTATTCCGTAGGTTTCTGTTTTGGAAGAAATTAATTATCATTTGGAAATGAGCACACGATAATCATGTCATGTAATCAATTGCAGCCCAAACACAAAAAACATTAATTAGAAATTCACCATCTACATATTTGCCTAATTAATCCCCATTTTGATAGTCGATAAGTAGTACTCCCTCTGTCCCAATATTTATGTGGCACTTTTCATTTTTCGAGAGTCAAACAGTTTAAATTTGACCGGGAATTTACGCATGGAGTCTTCAATTTTTTTGAAATGAAATTTATATATTTGTAAACTACGTAAAAAGTACTATAATTCACAATAATTAATAATTCAAAATGTATAAAAGACTTAAGAAAAAATTACAGTCAAAGATAGCCTTATTTGAATCTCGAAATCCAAAAAGTGTCACATAAAATAAAACGGAGAGAGTACTTATCAAGTTTAGGATTTCGAATAACTTGACATATGGATGGAAATTGCAAAATTATTTCAAATAAATCCCAGTACGACAATGTAGGAACATAAGTTCTCGATCATTTGATTTTGGTATGCGAGGAAACTATATTTACGTGTCTTTTTACTTATTTTATGATGTTTGATAGGTAAGAAAATTGATATTATCTCAATAATTTTTTTAATCTAATACATAAAGGAAAACAACAATGGGGTGGGGGATTGGGGTTGGTAAAGGTGTGGCGGATGAGAAAATGATTAGTTTAGTATGCTACATTACTATTTATGAAACTTGTTTTTCGAATTTATTTCTAGTATATAGTGTGTGTCATGACTTGGACAAGAGAAATACAAATATTTTAAATTTATACATGCTACATTTTATTTTAATCTATATAGAAAAGAATATCGTACGTATTTATTCAAAAATAACGTGATTTTATTACTATTAGTGAGATAGTTTATTACTATTCAATATTTATAACTTGTTTTAAATCATAAATTTTCGAATTTATTTTTTACTATAGAATTTGATATCCAGTCAAACCGCCACATAAATTGAGCCAATATGTAAATAGAAAATACAAAAACAATGGATTTATTGGAAGACAACCTGACATAGGGGTCCAACTGAAAAGGATTTAATTGTCGGAATACTTTCTAATATTTGAGTCAACCCCACCCAAAGCCTTTGACTTTAATAGAGTAATTATATGTAGGGCACTTATTTATTTTGGGTAAAAAAAAAATGAAAGTAGTAGTATCTTCGTCCATTTTTAATTGTTATAGTTTTCTTTTCTAGAGTCAAACGATAATAACTTTGATTAATATTTTACGATGTTTTTTTTCATCATATTGATATACAAAAAAATGCAATTTATAGTACTTTTTATATAGTTTTTGAATATTTAATTTTTTTGTTTAAAATATCGAATTAATATATTTAACTTTGAAAATTAATCAAATTAAATGTGACAATTAAAAGTGGACACAGGGGTGAGTATTGATTAATAAGACTTTTTAGATAAAAATATTGTCTCATGTGAACGATGCTAATGACGATGTCTCCAACATGGATTTTGCTTCCTTAGCTTGGCCTTATTTCATGATTTAATATTATTATTGAAATGACTAAGGTAAGTAAAAAAAATTTCCATATTAAAGTTTTGTTTGATTTGAATTCATGTTGTAATTATTTTTCCATTAGAAATCAAATCTAGTTATTATAACTTTCGCTTAAAAATGAGAGATCTTATTCATTCTGATGGTAATATATTAGTGTGATATTGTTAACACTCAAAAAAGAGATAAATGTTGTTTTAGTACTTTGAACCTCCAATAAGGAAATTAAATAATTACTGAGTATAAATGTTTTACCTAATTAATGGTGAGAAAAAGTGAATGGGAGATAATTTTGATGATAATATTACCTTCTTGATGAATCTTGAGATCACACACAAGATCAAGCATAAGAAAATGTAAAGTAACAACAACAACAAAAAACGTTGGTGATGGGGGACAAGCATGTTTTTATTTAAGAAATTATGAGATAGTATCATTTTATTTATTTATTTTTAACAATAAGATGCATCAATCACGAAACATATTATATAATCACACGAAAAGTGAAGGGAATAAATGTGTAGCGACAGAAAACATGAGTTTCATATCATTAATTGACATTTTTTTCAAATTCATTTAATTTGCACGTACTACAAAGTCTGATTTTGACTTAGATTTATATAACGTAGAATACACGTGGAATGTTTTCCAATATATGCCAAATTATTGACTAAAAGTATATATACGGTATACGCATTGTTGAATAATTATGTATTTTATTATACTTAGTTTGGGATCAATGATAAAATTAGCTCATAAAAGTATCGCTTATCTGAGTCTGGGATCAATGATAAAATTAGCTCATAAAAATATCGCTTATCTGAACCGCTCAAGTTTGAATAAATAAATGATGAAATGTTGTTGAAATATTTATCAGAAAAAAAATGTATTTGATATATTATATACAATCAGTCTAATCTATTTGCGGACTCCATGGCTAATTGTGCTTCTACAAGTGAAAATAACAACTTTTTTAATTTATCAAGGGTAGTGGTAGAGTGGTAAGTACTCTTTCATCCCTGACCAAGAAGTCTCGGGTATGAGCTTCCTTGGGTACGGAGTTGCCTTTGTTAGAAATCACTTTACCCAGATTTTTCGGTGCGAATCTGAATTTAGTCGGGCTTTAATATGAATATCGAACATTGGATAGAAAATCAAAAAAAGAAGGAGGTGAAGGGGTCACCAATCACCATCATTTGTATCTTCGTAGTTGTAGTCTAGTGTCCTTTTTTTTGCAATTTTTTTGGAAGTTAGGTTCTCGTACTAGGCTATTTAAAACCGAATCGAAACCAATAATTCGAATAAAAAAAGAGTTATTGATTTATTAGTAATAAATTATTGATTTAGCTGTTTTGCTAATTATTTTGATTTTTCTTGTTACCAGATTATAGGTTTTTAACGGTTTGAGGTTTTTTTTGGTGTCATCTTATTTCTAGGTGATTTTCAATAATTTTTTTGGTGTCAAATCTTAACAGTTAAACTGATAATGATCAATAACCGATAAGTCAATATCTTAATGATTTTATAATGATTTAGCATCTGTATAAATCGATAACCAATAAATCAAATCGATTATAAACTTCAAAATCGAACCGATTCGACCGATAGAGACCCTACTTGCCCCTAATTTTCGATGACCATGAATGGTCAGTGACATTATGACAAAGTCTGAGAACCCCAAATTTAAGAAAAAAAGTTCAATCCATCCATTTAACACAATTAATTTGAACTCGATCACTACCACATAACAATAGGGAGTGTATTGTTATCATCACTCATTATCTTTACCCCTAAATCCTAAATGAAGCACAATTAATTAATTAATTAAAGTAGAGGAAAATGGAGCTGAACATGATGACCTTAAAGACAAGTAAGAATATAGTTGGATATATATCAAAGACTAGACTCACCAACCATGTAGCTAGCAAGCAATATCGAATATTTTTTTGCTTAAGTTCCAAGTAAACGATCTTACATATGTTGACTTTTTCTGATGAAATTAAAATAGTCATAAAATTCTGTATGAAAGATTTGCTCCATGGCTGACAACTATTTTCTCCGTTCACTTTTATTTGTTATATTTGAATTTGATATATTCATTAAAAAAAAAAATTGACATACTTATTTTACCACACTATCCGATTTGGGAAATAAATAATTAGTGCTATGAGTAAAATATGAAAAAAATAACCGCCTGATATATTAAAAATAGCAAATAAAAATAAGATCTATTTTTGAAATTGTAGTTAAGTTAAAATGAACATATGAGTAATAAACTATATTAAAATCTTTTTGTCGGTTTGGACACAATCTTACATCTTGATTCAAATCTCAATTTTTTTATCTGCTAAAATTGTTTACATGTATTGAAATTGTTATTGTTGTTTTAAATGTAAAAAGATCACATTAGGTTTGATCCCATGCATGACTATTGTTTCAGAGTCCGTTTGGATTGACTTAAAGGTTGGGCAAATTTATTTTTAAGTTAATTTTTATTTATGAAAATGTTTGACAAATATAAAAAATAACTTAAAATAAGTCAAAAAATGACTTAGAATGAGTTTGAAAGTGTTTGGCAAGGTAAAAAATGACTTAAAATAAGTTTAAATGTCTTAAAATAAGTCAAAAACCAAAATTATTTATTCCCCTACTTTTTATTTTTTGCTTATAAGTCTATTAATTTGACTTAAAAATTACTTTTTTTAAGCCAATTCAAACGAGCTCTAAAAGTGCTTCCATCCTTTTTTTTAGGTAGGATAAAAAAATAAAATAAAATGAAAATGTATAATATTTAATCATGATTAAGTGACAAATATAATGTAAGATGGTCAATATTTTTCTTTGATTTGAAGTGATCATCAAATTCGCTTAAATTTTACCATTTAAACGCACGAACTTTAGACAAAATAAAAAGTCGTTAACTTATAAATGTCATGCATATCGGCAGGTTCGATTCGATTTTAAAGTTTATCAGTTTGATTTATTGGTTATCCATTTGTAGAGATGCTAAATCGTTATCGAACCATTAAGATATTGGCTTATCGGTTATTGGTTTATCGATTGATCGTTATCGGTTCGGTTAAGATTTGACACAAAAAAAAAACATTGAAAATCACTTAGAAACAAAGTGACAAACCTAATGAACCATGCACATGAGTTCACAAGTGACATCTTGCTCAAAAGCAAACATTTTTACGTTGTAGAATAACCAAGTGTTTGAGACAACCAGAAATAAAAATAGGAAACCAAACTCTAAATCAAGGACTTTATATACAAAATGGTATAAATATAATTATTTAATTTACTATCGGGTTATTGGTTGATCCGTTAAGAACCGATAACCCGATAAAAAAAAATCAAAATCGTTATCAAAACCGCTAAATCAATAACCCAATACTGATAAACTAATAACTTTTTTTCAGTTCGAATTATCGATTTAGGTTCAACCCTATGTATACATCCGACTTGGAAATTACATAAACCCGTGCATATTGAAAGCTATCCGTTAAGAACTTCAAAATTGTTGTTATGTTTATTAGGTCATAAAAATCTATCTAATATTAAATTTAAATCCTAATAGGAATGGCACGAAATATTTCACAATTTTCATTTGAAGTGTATGCAATTCGAATTCAAAATAGCAACCCATAATTCTCCTCAATTCAAATCTTCTTCTGTTTAGCGTGCGACATCTTGACCGAAAAAATCAAATATAATACTTACAAAAACAAAAGGAAATGAGTATCGATTTGAACTTATTTTCTTTCTCACGTGTATAGCTACTAAATTGAGGCATGATTTTCTTAATTATAGGCAATTAAGATTGACTTGACTAAAATTAATCCACCTACCAGACCAATTAAAAAAGAAGTAAAACTCATAGTTTCATTGATTTGTATTATAATATTATATTTGTATTATAATATTATAATTTTCATAATCGCGGAGTATAAGTTCATATATTTGTATTATAATATTATAATTTTCGTAAGTTATTCTGGATGCACTCTCACATTTTCATGGCGAATCACTTTGGCCACAACCCAAAGTTGGGTTTATTTGGGATTAGCAGGTAACCTAATCTAAGGAAAAATTACTAAGAATATTTAACTTAAGACTTTAATTTACATAATATCAGTCTACTTTTTTTATTTATAACAATAACATTTTAATTACAAATATGACAACTTATTAAATATATATATCTTCACACATTTTTATACCTATTTTCTTGACTTAGTGGTTGATTTTATGGAACTCATTATTTATTATTTTTACCATTTAGATTATCAATCACAATTATAATTGCATACATTTCTTTTACTTAAAGATTTTTTTTCTCTTTCTTACTTAATACAATTACTATGATAATAAAATATTTCTCTTTCTTCAATTACGTTTTATTTAATTATCTTTTTAGATTTTGATGCTAATTTTTTCTCTCTCCCCCTTCAATTACGTTCTTTTTTAATTATCTTTTTAGAATTTGTTGCTAAGTTTTAGGGCGTGAAAATGTATCATCTTATTAATATGATTTCTATCATTAAGCACGTTTCTCATTAATTTCATATAATTACTATTGGAAAAAGTTTTTTTTCCCCCTCTTTAGGTTCATTTTAATTATAATGGGAAGATCTCTTTTTACTTCTCTTCAATTTTATATATGTTAGTTAAGGGGAATGAGTATATTAAATGGTATAGATTTTGTATTATACTGGTGACCATTTTTTTTGTAACTATAATAAATAACTTATAATAAAATATAATCAAATTCTATTCCTATTATAAACTATCACACTCAAAGCACCGTTCAATAGTTTTTTTTTTTTTTGAAAGTATATTAAATACTGTACATTGTAGATTAAGTTTGGTTTACAATTATTTTCAATCACAATGAATAACTTACACCAACAAATAATTAAATCGCACATGAAGTACAAATCATGTTTATAACATTAATTTTTGTTATATATTTCAACTATATGTTGCCTTACACCATAATATTATCAACTATCTATCAATATTTATCATCGAATTAATAAATAATTATACCAAGATATATAAAAAAAAATCAATAGTATTAGTAAAAATTTCATTCATAAAAAAATAAAATTAATTACAAAGTATTGTATCTATTTGATAAACGTCTTTTTGGTGTTTATGTCATATATCACTCCTTCAATATTGAAATCTACATACATTCCTGCGATACATTTCGATAAATAGTTAGACACATACTAACCTACAACAATGTATAACCAGTGGAGGAGCCACCTTAGAATGAGAGGGGTCATCCGACCCCTCTTCGACGAAAAATTATATGATTTATACATAGTTAAAATATTTTTTTAAGTATATGTAGTAGATGTCGAACCCCCTTCGGTTACATCGTATGCATGTCTATTTTTTTAGATTTTGAATCCCCTTATTGAAAATCCTGGCTCCGCCACTGTGTATAACACCATAATGAAACCACTTGTTTATAATTTCTTAAAGGAAAAATTACAAGAATATTTAACTTAAGACTTTAATTTACATAATATCGGTCTACTCTTTTTATTTACAACAATAACATTTTAATTACAAATATGACAACTTATTAAATATTAACTACTGTTATATAATTGTTATTTAGGTGCTTATTTTGTATAGTTAAGTCCCCCCCCCCCTAATCTAATACACAAGAGAATACATATTACCTAACTACACAACTTTTTTTTCCATATTTTCTAAAATTCCCTACCATTTCAAAGTAATACAAAAATCCCTCTTTTCCTCTTTTTCTCTCTTTTTTCGGATACATTATTCACAACCCTTCCAATCCAATGATTTTGTTCCTATTTTCACGCCTAAAATCACTCTCATATATTGGCAGTTACATTTATCACTTCATTTTTTAATTTCAAATCTATTCTCTCTCCAGTTCATCAATTTTTAGTTCCAAAAGAGGTAGAACTATTTTTCATCAATTTTTTTCTTCGCAGTTCTTCAATTGTCATTTTTAATTATTATTTTTTTAGCTTTTTCATCTACAATTTTTTATACATATGGATTTTGCTCCTCTTTTAGTATGGTACCTTGTGTATTTGATTCTGACGCTGAGATTTTTTGTGAAAATAGATCTAATCAACGAAACGACTCACTAATCATGAAGAATTTGAGAGCGGAGAAGTCGAAAAAAGGATGCATACTCGAGTTCTAAATCTATTGTTGAAAAAAAACTCAAAAAAAAAGGAAAAATGTTGGATCAGTCATTACATGTTCTTCACTACCAAAAGATACATATTTTCAATGTATCTCATTCATTTATTTTGTTTGTTAAATTAGTTTTTGTTAGTTTTATTACTGATCCGATACATCACTACTACAATAGTCTTTTGTTTTGTGCAATGTATCATGTTCATATTTAAGGTATTGATACATAACTCTAATGTTGTTGAATCTTCGATTAGTGTTTATCATGTTCAATATAAATGTACTTGATTCATAAACACTACATAATGTATCATTTACATGTATCAAGTTATCTAATGCATTTTCAATCTTGATACATAAATCATTATGTTGTATAACTAGAGAACTGTATATCACATTCAACAATAGGTATATTATACATATAAGTGGCAATCTTTTACTACCAGATACATATACCCAAAATTATTCAATAGAAAGGTATATATCTGTAAACATTACCCAATAAATACACTTGATTTATAAACTCTTTATGTTCTATAGCTAAGGCAATGTGTATCAAGTTAATTGATACGTGCATGATACATAATATATATCAAATTCAATAGTTTTCAAACTTCATTACATATATCATTTACATGTCAACTAATCACCACTGTGTTATGTATCACACACAAAAAGTGCTATTTGAAATAATTACGTATATAATGTATCTTTTTATAAAATACGGTATCTCTCATAATATATCATGCATTAATTTTTAGGCATGATACATAAATTTGATGTATCTGATACATAGCAATTATCACACAAACGTGTGTCCATCAAAGTTATGTATCTCTTTAGCCGTTTTGTATGTTGTATCAATGCATAGCCAGAGTTTAGTGCACTGAACTACCCTTTATTTGAATAATTTTCTTGTAGGAGAAAGAACGAAGGTACATGCCAAACATGTATATGTAGTCTAGCGCTAGAGAAGGTGGGACTTGAGCCAGTAAATCAGAAGCAGTTGTTGTTGGATGCTGCAACATAACATCTCTACAAGTTGAAGTAGAAGAATCATGAAAAAATATCCCTTGCTCACATCTCTGCATATTTTCCTCAACTCCACCACAGCAACAACAAATCCATTCAAAAAAACTGCATTACACATAATTACATAAGGGTTTTTTGTTGTGGAAAGATGTAGTTCGTATCAATGCATAGCGGATTCAGATACAAGAAGAAGAAATTTGATTTTTTTGGTTTGTTATGCTATATGATTGAATCCTTGACAATAATTTGGAATGGAATAACGTAATTTATGGGATCTTAATTTGATTTTCAGTTGTTTTTTTTCCCCTTAATTAGTGCATGATACATAATGGATCAACAATAATGTATCCGGATTGCCTAAAAAATATGGAATTTGTGTAATTAGAAAAAGAGTAGGGATAGAAGGTAATTTAGATTTTATACTATGTGATTTATATAAGTTATACATTATTTTTTGACATGATAGTTTTTGTTTTTTGGGTCAGAAGGGAGTTGCTTATATTGATTAAACATTTAGGACAACAGAGTTTTGTGCTTCCGCCGTGATGGGCTACCCATTAGTAGTAATAGTAATAGTTTGGGCCACATCCCGGCCCGGGGAATTCCAAAAGGAGGATTTATACGCCTAACGTAGAGATGTCTGCCTCCATCACTTTTTGCACAAAAACACCGGAGGAACTAACAAAATTTCTACATTGTCAAAAACTTGTTTCTTCATCCCTTCCTTGGCCAACGCATTTGCACAAACACCGGAGGAACTAACAAAATTTCTACATTTGCAACGAAACACACTAAACGATGACTAGACCAAATATTTGTCTAGAAACACTTTTAGGCGCGTTTGGCAATAAAATCTTCATCTACATGACATATATAACGACTTTATTAGCTGACACATAGGGGAAATTGATGTTTGAAACCAGTCAAAAGATATCGACATCACATTTGAGACAAAACCACTGCTGAAAATGTGGAGAAGAAGTTCTGCAATGGAGAATTAAATTAATTTACATATTAATAAATCTTAACCTTTCTCTTTAACTTTTAATCCAACAATAATATATTTTAGATTTTGCCATTAGGGAATTATTTTTTCACGTATCAGAATTTTTAAACAAAAGAGAGAGTGTATAGTATACACACCATCAAATATTAGTCTAGGTGTGTTTCACTAATTGTTGAGTGATAGTTCAAGTAGTAAACTTACACTTTCAATAGTGCATGTATAGAATTCAAAAGGAGAGATGTTTTAAATTTGTTTTTGACCTTTCACTCATACTCAAACAAATTATTAAAATTTAAGCCGGTTGGATTATGATCCACTATTTAACTTTTGGTTAGAATTGAACGAATTGGAATATGACTCACTATTTAACACATCTTGTGAGATCCAAAAAAATTTAGTAGTGAATTTTATGATTTTATTTTCACTTAAAACTATATTGGAGTGTAATTATTAAAAAACACAAAATTATATTTAAATAAAATTATCTAATTTTTACTAAAAATATTTTAGAACTATAAATTAAATAATTTAAATCTTCATATTTAATTTATGATTATCATTTTTATAATAACATCCAAAATAATACTCCCTCCGTCCCATTTTATATGTCACATTTTTACTTTGTATTTGCATTAAGAAATGATGTAACTTTACCCTTCTACCCTTATTTAATGTTTTCTTAAGTCAACTTTATTAATAAATGACAAGATTAATTAACTATTCTATCAAGGGTATAATAGGCAAAATATAATAATTTATGCATAAATTTTATAAAATGACAAGTATTGTGGTCCAGCTATTTATAGAAAGGATTGACATATAAAATGGGACTGAAGGAGTATATTGCACATAAATAACTAACATCTTATTAATTAGAATTAATATTTACTTTATAAATGATACCACGTCTTTTTATTCAATAGTGCTTGCCATACACTTAAATGTGTGCGTGTGTTGTTCCAAAACACACACACAATCACATATGGTTATACAAAGTAAGATAGTAAATTTCGCAATCGAATATTAACTATATAATTTTTCTACTAATAGGCTAACAACCAAATAATCAGCACAAAATATTAAGATGGTAATATCCTAATTACTTGATACTGGAACTTCATTTTCAAGTTGAGCTGACAGAGTGATTATACAGTGATATTCTTGTTTTTTGAGCCATAGGTTGAGGTACTATAGGTGGATAATCTCATAATCTGAAACTAGGTGTTTTAGATGAATTTATCTATAATCGTGTTTTGGTAGTAATTAAACTTTTTTTAAATCAGTAAAGACAGTTGCCTACAATAATCAGTCTATCTACGCAATATTATAGAGACACATTAGACTT
>JAJOOS010002405.1:0-21941 GCA_029582725.1 Solanum chiquidenum
AGGTCAACCGCATGTTAGCGGACACTTCGAATGCTTAAACCCTTCCCGAAGTGTAAATTGAACCCCGAACCCTCTTTGGTATTTTCAAATGATTTTTTTCTGTTTAAATCTTTGAAAATTATAAGTTTTCTTAATTTCTTTAAAAAATTAAGTGGCGACTCTTTCTAAGTATTTTCTCGAATTGTGTTATACTTAGAACATTTCAAAAAGTGATTTTTCTAGAGATAGTAAAATTACGACACAACATGGATCGCCTTTGGAATACTCAGCCTTCGGAGGGTGCACCTGCAATCATCCAAAATTGAAGAGTTGGCATCAATATTAACTTCCAGGAGGCTACAAATTATGCGGAAAAGCTATAGTCAATCCAAGTAGAGATCAAGTAATTCAGCTTGGAAAACATTTGTAATTGAAGTAGAAAATGTAAATCCTAAAATCCATCTACTATTAGTGTGAAACGATTAATTCGAGGGCCAATTGCACATTGTTTGAAACTCATTGTATAATACCAAAGATTTGTCAGCAGGCGGGTTTTAACATATATATGACCTGTGCCTAACCATCAACACATCACAAGCCGAACTCTTACCACTATATTAAAACACGGGAGTTTATGTAGTTGAAATAACAAATATAATTAAAACACTTTGAGGAAAATAGACATAGTGAAACTCTTACTAGTTATTTGTTACTTGATTGTCTTGATCTGAGCTTTTCTTCGCCTCTATTTTTGTTGCATCACTAGTCTGGTTCTCCGTTGGAAAAGGAGAAACTAGGCTTTCAATGTAGATTTCCGCAGCTTCTCGATCATAGTTAATAATTTTTGGACTGAACGAGTTATCTTTTGGATTGTACATCTTGAAACTTCGTGAAAACCCAACCAAAACTTCACCTTTATTTGACATGAAATAGGGTTGTTCATGCACATATGGCTTATCAAAATAATTGATGGTAAACATCTTTTTCCAAGATTCTTTAACCCCGTACTCTTTCATAACCCAAACAGATACATACCTTCGCTTGTCATAACAAAAGACAGAAGGATTACTACCCAACACTTCTAGCCGTGAATCAATATATCCTTCCCCAAAGGTGGGCTTCTCTGCCTTTCCCCAATTCTCATCAGTCAAATCAAAAGAAATGATGTTCCAACCGTCATTCATGGTCTTATATTCATGACCAGCAGGATTAGTAGCCCAATGAAGTTTCCCGTTCACAAACTTGCCAGAAACATTAAAATATAATCCACTTGGAGGATAACTATTATCAACACGTTTCCAAGAATTACTCATTAGACTATATTTTGACCTCAAGTCGAATCAAACTGACATGCTTGAAATCAAAGAGAATGACTACTACCTTATAATCATCACGAAACTCATCATATATAAAACAATAACTATAATCGGAAGCATATGAACATCTAGTTAAACTAGGACTAGGCAATTTTCTGTACTTTCTAATCGATGGATTCCATAGAAACAAGTCTTTTTGCTCACCGGCAAGACTACACGATGTATTCACCGAACCCAAAAATTAATCCATTCACCGAACCCAAAATATGAAAATTTTCATAACGGTTTTTAATCATGGGAATATTCAAGTCCGATGTTTCTATAACAGAATCGTAAAGTAAAGATCTAAAAGAACATTGATTGTACAGAGGCTTAGCAAACCTACTTAACCTCATCATAAGCCAATGGTGAGTGTTTTCTTTGTTACTAGTCGATAAACTAAGATGGGATTTGATAAATTTAGGGGTAGAAATTAAATCAAGCCCAGTATTTTGAAACCGACCTGTATTGCAAGAGGGATTTCACCGGAAGCCTCGACAAGATTTCAATGATGAGTCCTGGTGTAAGATTAGCGAAGGGTTCAGATTCCATCTTTTCCATGGGAGAGAATGACTGCTTACTATGATATCATAAAAGTTTCTCACTTTATATTAGAAAACCTAGTACTTAATTGAGCCCGAATAAGCCCACTGATCCATCAAATTTCAAAGTCTATATGGATCGGAATAGTAGTTTGATCTTTAAAATTTGTCAAGATTGAGTGGAAACTAATATTTAGAGGTAGACGTTTTCAGATTGGATATGAAAAGGTCAATTTGAATTTTTTTGATTTTTGGATTCAAGAAATTAAAATACATATACGTTCGGATTGGATTGATTTTATAAGTTCGATTTCAAAATAATTAGTATGATTATTTTGGATTTTGCATTTTGAGCCTCTAAGTGAATTTCTTCTTCGTATAAAGTGTATCAGCTACTCTTGTTTCTTTATTTCACTGTTCAGTATAGAGTTATTGTAATGAGTCGTAATAGAGTGAAATCCTAAGATTACTGTTGGTAGGTCGTCAAGGAGGTTTCCACGTAAATATCGTTTATATCGTGTGATGTTCTTTACTTACTGTCTTGTAGTCCTATATCCTTTGTTCTTAGTAGTTCTCAGTCAAGGATTCACACAAGCCATCACTTGGCTACAATCACTTACGTCAAATTTTCAGAATAGCACAATAGAATAGCATGATGATTATAGAGTGACACTTGAAATGCGTTAAACAATGGTGGCTTTCATCTTTCTCTCGGTGAAACACAACCGTTACACCTAAAGATTTTAACTTGAACAGAATATATATGAGCAGTAATCGTACAAATCCACGTCCAACATATTATGCTGCCAAATATGGACGAGTAATCCATTCGTGCGGTCACAGAATTAAGTAGGACTGAATGTCAGAGTAATAATCCTCCTAACAAACATAACTTCACTCCAGTAAAATATTTTTACACATACATTCACGCTCGACATCAAAAGTACTGAGTTCAAATCACGCGGGTACTCTGCAATGTTACTTACATCTGCGCCTCTGTATAAACAAACCCCTGTTGTTGGGCAGCCGTCTCTGTTTTCAAGGTTATAGATTCATGATTTTTTAATTTTTCTGTTAGTGTGAAACGATTAATCCGAGGGCCAATTGCACATTGTTTGAAACTCGGTGTATAATACCAAAGATTTGTCAACAGGCGGGTTCAAACATATGACGTTTCTGAAACAGTTTGCATATAACAATAGCTTATGAATTCAGTACATATAAGGTAAAATGACTAACAAAATCCAAAAGTAATATGGTCTAAAAATGTCGTTTACATTTGCAATTTCTGTAGTTGAAATAACAAATATAATTAAATGGAAAATGGACATAGTGAAACTCTTACTAGTTACTAGTTTTTACTTGATTGTTGTAATTCAACAGAACTTCTTCTTTCATATATAAAAACATTACATGTATATATACACTAGCAAGAAGTTATACCAAAGGCAAGAAAATATCATACAGATCTCTCCTATGATACTGCTAACTATATTAGATAATAGAATATTTACAACATTCTGTCACACTCCCCCTCAAGCTGGAGCATATATATTGATCATGCCTAGCTTGTTACACAAATAGTTAACTCGAGCTCCAGTCAATGCCTTTGTGAACAAATCAGCTAGTTGCTCTCCTGTCTTTACATAGCTCGTGGAAATCAAGTTCTCTTGAATCTTTTCACGAATAAAATGGCAGTCCACCTCGATGTGGTTCGTTCTTTCATGATACACTGGATTTGAGGCGATGTGAAGGGCAGCTTGATTATCACACCAAAGTTTCGATGGTGTGGGATACTTCAACCCAACTTCACTTAAGAGGTGATGTATCCACAAAATCTTACTTGTGGATTGTGCCATAGCTCTATACTCGGATTCTGCACTAGATCGAGATACAACATTTTGTTTCTTACTTCTCCATGATACCAAATTTCCACCCACAAAGACACAATAGCCAGTAGTAGACCTTCTATCAATCTTGGATCCAGCCCAATCAGCATCTGCAAAACACTCAATGCGAGTATGTTCATTGTTTCTATTTACTATGCCAAGTCCAGGGGCACCTTTCAAGTAACACAATATTTGTTCCAAAGCTGCCCAATGTTTGATTGTAGGCGTGGACATGAACTGACTAACAATACTTACAGCAAAAGAAATATTCGGACGAGTTACAGTGAGATAGTTTAATTTCCCAACTAATCTTCTATATCTCTCTGGATCATCGAATAGATCACCATCATCTTTTGTTAGCTGCGTATTGGGGACCATTGGAGTACTACAAGGCTTGGCTGCTGACTTTCCAGTTTCTTCAAGAAGGTCTAGGATATACTTCCTTTGAGATAAAAATATTCCCTTCTTTATCCTACTAACTTCTATTCCCAAGAAGTATTTCAACTGTCCCAAATCTTTCGTGTGAAACATAGAATGCAAGAATAATTTGAGAGAATATATTCATGCATAATCACTCCAGTGATGTCGATGTCATCCACATATACAACAAGAAGAATAATACCAACTGTTGATTGTCTATAAAAGACCGAATGATCACAATTGCTCTTTGTTAGCCCAAACTTCTGAACTACCTCACTAAATTTCCCAAACCAAGCACATGGACTCTGTTTCAGACCATACAAGGATTTCTTCAAGTGACAGACTTTCCCATTCTCCCCCTGAGCAACAAAACTAGGTGGTTGCTCCATATACACTTCTTCTTGGAGATCACCATGAAGAAATGCATTCTTGATATCCAACTGATGTAGCGGCCAATTTTGAGAAGCAGCCAGAGAAATAAACAAGCGGACGGAAGTGAGTTTGGCCACCGAAGAAAAAGTATCAGAATAATCCACCCCATAAGTCTGAGCATATCCCTTAGCCACCAATATGGCTTTAAGCCTAGCCACAGAACCATCAGGATTTACTTTGACTGTAAAAACCCATTTACATCCTACTGCCTTCTTCTCTTTTGGTAAGTCCACCAAATTCCAAGTGTGATTTTCATCTAACACATGTATCTCATCGAGCATTGCATCATACCACCCAGGGTGATTCAAAGCTTCTCGAACTGTTTTGGGTACAAAGATAGAATCTAGAGAAGCAATCAAAGAGCAAGATGCGGGAGGCAAGTGGTCATATGAGATAAAATTAGCAATGGAATATATTGATGGACATTGACGCTTACCTTTGTGAAGATTAATGGGAATGTCAAGATTTTCTATTAGAGAGGGATTGACTGGAGGAAGATTTGATGATGAGAGAGTTGGTGCAGGACATGTATCATTGGTCACTTTTCGCCTCGAATAAACTTGAACTATCGGCAGCTTTGTTTGAGCAAGAGGAACATCAGAAGACATATTTTCCATTGATTGTTCAACACTACCAGGAACTTCCTTATGTTGTTCTGATCTCGATGGAGTAGTCCTATAAATGAGCCATTCTTCTTCTTCCTGCTACCCCTGAGTGGGAAAAGTGTCGGGAGAGGAAAAAAATGATATGCTTTCAGAGAACACCACATCTATCGACACCATATATCTGTTAAGGGTTGGAGAGTAGCACCGATAACCCTTCTGTAAGCGAGAATATCCCAATGCCTTTGGATCTAGTTTAGTAATATGGGGTCGCACATCACGAACATAACAAGTACTCCCAAACACCTTTGGTTCTAATGGAAATAATGGCTTATTAGGAAAGAGAACACCATAGGGAATATCACCATTAAGCACTGTGGATGGCATACGATTAATTAGAAAGCTAGTTGTGGATACCCCATCCGCCCAAAATTGCTTAGGTACCTTCATTTGAAATAGTAAAGCACGAGCTGTCTCAAGAAAATGTCTATTTTTCCTCTCAGCCACTCCATTTTGAGAGGGTGTATCAACACATGAAGATTGATGAACGATACCATATTGATTCATGTAGTTCTGAAATGATGCTGACATGAATTCTTTAGCATTGTCACTCCTCAATATATGTACAGAAGCATTAAATTGTGTCTTAATCTCAGCACAAAAATTTGAGAAATGGGAGAACACTTCAGAACGATTTTTCATAAAGTAAATCCACGTCATTCGAGAAAAATCATCAACAAAAGTAATAAAATATATGAACCCAACTTTAGACACAACAGGGCATGGTCCCCAAACATCTTAATGAACTAATTCAAAAACAAAATCAGCCCGCTTATTATTTCTAGGACTTAACGAGCTTCTATGGTGTTTTGCAAAATGACAAGACTCACAGTCTATTGAATGTACATTATGAAACTGAGGACATAATTTCTTCAAAACTAGAAGAGAAGGATGTCCCAAATGACAATGTGCTTCAAATGATGAGACGATACTAGAGCAAGCAACTGATGGAGGCGCCCATTCATTAAGAATGTATAGGCCGTCTGATACATGTCCTTTACCAATAATATGCTTCGTCATAAGATCCTGAAAAAGACAATGATCGGGATATAATGAGACAAAACATTTTAGTTCTTTGGTAAGTTTACTCACAGAAATTAGATTAAATGCAAGACTAGGTAAGCCTAGCACAGAGGACAAAGTAATAGATGAAGTGGGGTTAACGGTCCCAGATCCCTCAATGGTATAACTAGACCCATCAGTTATGGTAACAGAGGATGGTACTTTATGTGCCCGGAATTTAGAAAAATATTTGGGATTACCTGTCATGTGATATGTGGCACCCGAATCAATGATCCAGTTGCTTGAAGAGGAAATGAGACATTTGTTACCTGACTCATTAAGGGCAGGGGCTGGCATTGATTCTTGATACTTTGTAAGTCTAGCATACTCATCAGCGGAGATTGTAACAGTTGAGGGTGAACTCGAAGTGGCAGCAACAGCGGCAGTCTGAGTCTGTTGGTTGCGAGCTGTAATTTCTTACAGTTTCGCCTTATGTGTCCGAGTTCCTTACAATAGCGAGAAGTATTGTCATTGTTCCATCTCCCAGCATCATTGTTTTCTTCTTTGTTATTGTTACATACTCCATCATTGTTGTTATTGTTCCACCTTCCGGCATCATTGTTATGGTTCCATTTTCCTGCATCATTGTTATGATTCCATTTTTCTCCATCTTTGTTATTGTTCCATTTTTCTCCATCTTTGTTATTGTTCCATTTTTCTCCATCTTTGTTATTGTTCCATTTTCCTGCATCATTGTTGTTGTTCCATCTCCCTGCATTATTTCTACCTCCTCCTCCTTTTGCAACAAGCACATTAGTCTGTTGATTGGTTGGAGTACTTTCTGTACGCAACACCCGACTGAAAACATATTTGAGAGAAGTGATCTCAGAACTGGAGAGAATCTGTGATTTAGCAGTCTCAAACTCCGAGGGGAGTCCGGCTAAAAAGCTCATTATCGCCATTTGTTCTCTCTGAGCTTGTTGCACCTTGATAGCAGTACTGAATGGTAGAAGTACATTGAGTTCCTCATAGGTTTTCTTGAACTCCATGAAGTATGTAGTGAGTGACTCAGCTTCCTTCTCAGAACGATAGAAAGCCATAGAAACTTCATAAATCCGAGATACATTACCTTTTCCAGAGTACAAATACTCTAAATAATCCATTAATTCTTTCACAAACTCACAGTGATTAACCAAACCAACCACTTCGTTATCAATAGAGTTTATGATTTGTAAGATTAGTCTAGCATCATCTCTAAGCCAAACCTTTTTAGCATAATCGGTTGGAGGATCTTGTATAAGATGATCATCCTTTTCAACACTACGCAAATAGATCCTGATTTTTCTACTCCAATCTAAATAATTAGACCCATTTAATTTAGAATCTGTAATTTTGGATAATGCTGGAACAATTTCAGTCACAACAGATTTATCCTCAGCCATTTTAACTAATGTTTAGCTAATAAATTGATCAATAAGAACAAATGATCAAAAAAATCTGCCACCAAACTGGTCGATAAGAGCAATAGATCGACACTAGAACTGACCAAAGCAGTCACAGAAGCAAAGGTAAAAATACAAACCCGAAAGTCGATGCTGGGACAGCAAGCGCAGATGTAATCTGCCAAACCCAAGAAGTCGAAACCTTTTCCCAAGATGCTAGGAAATGTTCAAAAAAAAAAAATCTGAATCAAGATCTTGAGCCCTAGTGACTCTGATACCATGTAATTCAACAGAACTTCTTCTTTCATATATAAAAACATTACATGTATATATACACTAGCAAGAAGTTATACCAAAGGTAAGAAAATATCCTACAGATCTCTCATATGATACTGCTAACTATATTAGGTCATAGAATATTTACAACATTCTGTCACAATTGTCTTGATCTGAGCTTTTTTCGCATGTACATCACTGGTCTGGTCCTCCGATGGAAAAGGAGAAACTACACTTTCAATGTAGATTTCCGCAGTCTCTCTAAAAGAAACAAAGTTAATAATTTTTGGACTGAACGATTCATCCTTTGGATTGTATATCTTGATACTTTGTATAAACCCAACCAAAACTTCACCTTTATTTGACATGAAATAAGGTTTATCATGCCAATATGGAGTATCAAAATGATTTATGGTAAACATCTCTGTCCAAGATTCTTTAACCCCGTACTCCTTCATAACCCAAATAGATAATTGTTTTCTCTTGTTATAACAAAAGACAGAAAGATTATTACCCAACACTTCTAGCCGTGCAACAATATCTCTTTCCACGTAGGAAGACTTCTCTACCTTTCCCCATTTCCCATCAGCCAAATCAATAGAAACGATGTTTCGACTGATTTCCTTGGTATTATATCCAAGACCAGAAGTAGGAGTAGTCCAATGAAGTTTCCCGTTCACAAACTTGCCACAATCATTTAAAAAATAACCACTTGGAGGACAACTATGATCAACACTTCTCCAAGAATTACTCCTTAGACTATATATTTTGACCTCAACTCAATTTGATCTGTTATGTTCAAAGAGAATGACTACTACCTTATAATCATCATGGAACTCATCATATATAAAACCATAACGATAATAACAGTTAACATTTATTAGTTCAGATTCAAAACTAGGCTATTTCGTGCACTTTCTAATCCATGGATTCCATAGAATTAAGTCTTTTTTCTCACCAGCACGACAAGTTAGACAAATCAATCCATTGACAGAACTCAAAATATGATAAGATTCATAAGGTTCCTTCATGGGAATATTCAAGTAAGATGTTTCTGTAACAGAATCATTAAATAAAGATCTAAGAGAACAAATACGAGTGTACGGGTTCTTATTAAACATCACCATAAGCCACTTATGGTGAGTGTTTTCCTTGTTACTAGTCGATAAACTGAGCTGAGACTTGATAAATCTAGGGCTAGATATTAAATCAAGCTAATATTTTGAAACCGACCTGTGTTAGGATCGAAAATAAGCAGGTGTAATGCGGAAGCTAGCAAAGCAAACCTCGAAAGACCACGAGTAATAAGACAAACGAGAAACACACCAAAAGAGAGATTTAACGTGGTTCGGTCAATCGACCTACGTCCACAAAAGAGATGAGCAATCCACTATAAATATGAGAGTACAAAACATAGAGAGAAACAACCTCAACCAATTCACTCGGAATACAAGGAGGTACACAAAATTCTCCCCCATAACCGCAACTCTCAAAACCCTAGGACTACATTGTGAATGTTGATTACGTTAGAAGGAACAAACCTATATTTATAGAGTCCTAAAACCTTTCCTATAAGAAAAGGACTACTCAAAATATTAAAATCTTTTCCTAAAAGGAAAACTTATTTATGGTAAGAAATTAGGGCAAATAACCCCAACAAATCTCCCCCTTAGCCTGAATTTCTGACAAAATAAATTTATCCACCTTCTTCACATAATCTTTAGGATCTTGCATCTCTTCTCCATAATCTACTCCATCAAATCTACGTCTCGACACATAGAACCTTCTGAAATAGTTTTTCCAACAAAATCTTCATTATTGTCAAAAAGGTTGCGACTAGAACTACACCTGCCAAGATGAACACCCATCTCTAACATGACTCCATCATTGAACCATGGCTCTGATATCACTTGTTAGGACCGAAAATAAGTAGGTGTAATGCGGAATCTAGCAAAGCAAACCTCGAAAGACCACGAGTAATAAGACAAACGAGAAACACACCAAAAGAGAGAGATTTAACGTGGTTCGATCAATCGACCTATGTCCACAAAAGAGATGAGCAATCCACTATAAATATGAGAGTACAAAATATAGAGAGAAACAACCTCAAACAATTCACTCGGAATACAAGGAGGTACACAAAATTCTCCCCCATAACCGCAACTCTCAAAACCCTAGGACTACATTGTGAATGCTGATTAAGTTAGAAGGAACAAGCCTATATTTATAGAGTCCTAAAACCTTTCCTACAAGAAAAGGACTACTCAAAATATTAAAATCTTTTCCTAAAAGGAAAACCTATTTATGGTAAGAAATCAGGGCAAATAACCCCAACAACATGTATTGTAAGAGCGATTTCACCGGAAGCCTTAAGAAGATTTCAGTGATGAGTTCTGATGGAAGGTTAGCGAATGTCGAACTCGAGTCTTGCATTGAAGTTGATGGAAATTGAGAATGTTTTGTGAGTTTGGTGCGTTGAAGGGAGGGTTCAGATTCCATTTGGGTTGCAATGTTTTTAGAGTTCCACTATTGCATATATGACCGTGACGACTGTGGTATTATAAAAGTCTCTCTTCATAACCTAGTACTTATTATCAATAGAATATTTGTTGGTTTTTCAGTTCGGCCTGAATAAGCCCGCTGACCCATCATGGTATTTAGATGGTGTTTAGCTAGTTAAACACCCTACATGGTATTTAGAGCCGTCAAACGGGCTTAGTCCAAACCAACCCGTTAATGGGGCAATCAATATTAACTTCCAGGGTAATCAATATTAACTTCCAGGGAAAATGACTAACAAAATCCAAAAGCAATATGGTCTAAAAATGAACATAGTGAAACTCTTACTAGTAATTTCAAGAGGGATTTCACCGAAAGCCTTAAGAGGATTTCAATGATGAGTTCTGCTGGCAGAATAGGAATCGTCAACATTGATTCTTTCATTGAATTTGATACAAATTGAGAATACTTAATTTTTATGTCTTGTACATCTTGCTTATTTTTTTCCAAAAAACTAGTTATATTCCGAGTTCAGTATACTGAATTTTTATGTTTGTACATCTGGCAGGAGCCAAATATTCAGGAAGGTCTTTTTATTGACGCATAAGTCTCATATACGTTTAGAAATTGAGTTTTACAGATGATTTCTTCTGATTTTACGCGCGGTCTGTGTATGCTTATGCAGGTTTAATGTTCATGCACCACATGACAAAATATATCATCAAGTTGTAGATGACCGTATCCTAGTCGATGCTTATTGTGTCCAATGTGGAGTGCTGCTCGGGATGAAAATTAATGTAAGAAAATAATATTTGAGTTTTTTATGAACAAGACGATTTTTGTTCTGTTTTTTTTTTTTGAAATACAGTCTGTGATTTCTCCAGATTGTAGCCCTCAGACAGAACAGACAATATAAAGTAGGAAGATTTTTTATGAAATTGTAAGGTTCTAATTTACGAATTTGTAAATTGAGACGTGTATGACTTGTAAGGTGTTGATATAAATGAGTATATTGTTGCAGGGATATGCTAATTTACTGGAATGATGTAATGTTGCTTCAACATTACGAGGAACAAGTTGGAGGCGCAAATGAACAAAATGCTGATCAAGATTGGGGAGTTAATGAACAAGGTGTAGGTGCTAATGATCATGATCGAGGTGCTAATGAACAAGATGGAGGCGCTAATGATCAAGATTTAAGCGCTAATGAGCAAAATGCCGACCTACTATGTTACTTCTCTCTTTAGTTTGAATTTGTGTGGGAATTGGAACTATTTTGTCTAGTGTGAAATAAAATTTTACAGAGTAAAAAAGTGAACTACTTTCGCTAAGACTCTTCCTCTTTGTCCTTTTAATATAACATAGATAGATATAGCTAATATATTGTGAAGACATTTAATCGCGTTGAATACCATAATATTGTTCATGTTATTACAACTTATAAGTGAGAAATGGGATTCTTTATTTTTAATGTTCACAATAAATTTAATTTATTGCGCCCAATTGTTAATTGTGATTATAACTATTTGTATACAATAAGTTCTCAATTTCTATTCATTTTATTCTCATACTCGAAGATTCCAAATGTAATTCTAGTGAAAATATTTTTTATCTGTGATCTAAATATTTAAACAATTACAAAATTCAATAATCGTGAATCCTCTTAATCCAACACTAGATTATTTTTTTACTGATATTTTGGAATGTGAAATTTATGAGATTCTTTTGAGCATGAAGTTCAAGCAACAACTTAAATGCACACTCATTTTTGTCAAATTTGAAAGGAAAAAAAATATCAAGTAATACTTAATGAACAAGTTTAAATCTATTACCAAAAAGAAAATGACCATATTTTGGGAAATGAACTATATAAAATATCTTTTGAAGATGGTACAATAAGAAAATATTTTCAGAGCACAGAGAAAAACATCAAAAATCTTGTTGTCATCTCAAATTTCTATAAACTCAAATGGAATCTGAAGCCTCCCATCTACACCAAAAGAGGAGAAAACACACCACCCGTACTCCACTTTCGTCTTCAGTTCATGATTCAAATTCTGAATCTGGTGTTCTGACAGGAGAGCTCATCACTGAAATTCTCTTAAGGCTTCAGGTGAAACACCTCTTAAAATTCAAGTGTGTTTCAAAATTTTGGCTTGGTTTAATCTGTAGCCCTGAATTTTTCAAGATCCATCTCCGTAGATCTGCTAATGACAAGGCCTGCCATAGGCTTATGTTGAGGTTTGATTCAACTGAAATCAATCTTAAGGACTGTTCCGTTAATTCTTTATTTTATGACCATGTTACTAGGACAATTGACGTGGATTATCTTCCAAAAATATCCTACGAATCTATTAAGTTTGTGGGTTCTGTCAATGGATTGATTTGTGTTGCCATTGAGGAAAAAAATGTGTTTCTCTGGAATCCATCAATTAGGAAGCTCAAGAAATTGCCTAGTTCTGGAACCAATTCCTTTTACATGTATGGTTTTGGTTACGATGAGCTTCATGATGATTATAAGGTAGTGGTAATCACCAGAATTGTGGGTGATGACAATTCACGCTATAATGTGGGCAAAATATATAGTCTAAATAGTAATTCTTGGAAACGTTTGGATGATAAACGGATTGCAATTCAAATTTATAAATCAGGTATGCTTGTGAATGGAAAGCTTCATTAGGATATTACTAATAAGGTTTCTATTAATTATAATGATTGGGTCATCCTTGTTGTTGACTTAACTGATGGGAGATGGAAAGAAATCAAGAACCTATGCTACGGAGAAGAACGTTTTATCTATTCCGTACCTCAATGTATTAGGAAATGAACTTTCTATGATTTGTCAATCTACCATGAGTCAGGTAGATGTATGGGTTATGAAGAAGTATGGAGTTAAGGAATCTTGGACAAAGATGTTTAACATTAGCGATGGGGTGTATTATTTATTTGGTTTGTCCTTTTGCATGTCAAGTGAAGGTGAAATTTTGTTTAAGAACACATCATTTTTCATGATTTACAATCTACATGATGACTCAAAGAGATTTCCAAGAAAGTCCAACTATGATCACCTTCAAGAGGCACAACTCTACATTGAATGCCTTGTTTGGCCCTTTTGCGAAACGTACCAGTAATGCAACAACATCACAGGCACCAAAAGCTCAGATGAAGACGGCAATCGTGTGCTAAATAATTAGTAAGAGTTCTCTATACATTTTTCTCAACAGCTACTAAATTATGTTTCTTGATAAAGTAAATAGTGTTTTGTTAACTATTATGTTCTACTAAACTTTCAGGTAGTGAATGTTGATGTGTTGGAACAACGAATCTACTCCTTGCTGACTGCACGGGTTGCAATGAAGTAGGATGGGCTTTCTTTGTTTTTACTATTCGTTGTAATGTACTAATGTTATTTCCTTGTGTGTTAAAACAAGATTTACATATGCTCGTTGATTGCATATCACATTTTGTTGGTACCTTTTGGATTTGGTTGAGATAAATTTATGTCAACTGAATATTTCTATTACAATGCTCGGAACAGTTATTTAAAGTTATTCAATGTTCATCTTTTTAGAGAAACTACATAATTTATGTCATCTGTTTTTGTATCGTACTCTCTTTACCTAAACCAATTGTCTCATAATATTAGAAAGTACTATGTTTATCGCAGTTGCATTGGGCTACTCTATATTGTGCGTTTTCAGAAAATGATCGTCGCTTGTTAATGCATTTTAGCAGCTATTTATTACTCAAACCTTTCCTCTTTGGCATTCATCTTCAGTTCATGCAACGATTTATTGATATGCTATATATATATATGCAATGACTGGATTTAGTATGTGCGCGGGTCATTTTTATGATGAAACTATTTTGTCTCAAGAACGAAATCTGAATTTAAGCTATATGTATTTAGATTTATACAATTAAACTCGAATCAATATTAAACGTCCAAATGTCCAAAATAGAAAAACCATATTTCTCTAAGAGCCTCTTTATTGTTTCCTTGAATGAACATACATAATATCAAAATCGTTGAATAAACTTAAGATCAATTCCAAAGAGGAACAAATAGCTGCTAATGCATTAATAAACTATATTAAGTTCTTGTGTGTTACGTACGTGCTCCACATCAAGGGTTTTAGCCTTAGAATTTTGATGCTGCGATTTGTTGAAATCATAAGACACTGGGAACACGATCATTTAAAAGGGGAAAATAGTACCAAATGAACTACGAGCATTTGTTTTATTCTTTTATTTTGTATTGAACAAATAAATATTCTCTGATATCTAAGAACACAATGCTGAAAAAGATGCATCAAAGGTAATTTGTCGGAGTAACAGACAAACGGTTTGACTAAGATTATCATAAATATAAGTAGCAAACTGAACACAACTTCTAGTTCAAAGAAGAAAATGTAACTCCTATTTCATATCACCTTCTTGATAACACATATAACAAACATTCCAAGGAAGGATAAGATTTTTTTTCCATAACGAACCTTAATTCAAGCCTTAATCTACTTACAAAATAGGATATGAATCAATTAGTGAACATAGGTAAGTCATGTTCGATGGATATAGATTCTTTTGTATATTGAAGTATCCGCAACAACTTAAATGCACGCTCATTTTCGGTGACCTAAAAGGAAAAAATTGATCAACTGATACTTAAAGGAAAAAATGTAAATCTATTACCCAAAAAGAAAAGGACCATTTTTTGAAAAATAATTATACAACATATCTTTTGGAGATGGTACAATCATATATATAATAGAGAACCTTAGGCCCGCCTACGTGGCACCACCACAAACCAGAATTCACTTTTAATTTATTTATTTACAAAATTATCCTTCCCCTTTCATGAAAAGTTGTGACATTTATGAAATGTTGCGACTTTAATGAAGAGTTGCGACTTTTATGAAGAGTTGCGACTTTTATGAAGAGTTGCGACTTTAATGAAAGTTGCGATTTTAATAAAGGTTGTGACCTTTATGAAGGATTGCAACTTTTCCAAATAGTTGTAACATTTCTGATAAGGCACAATAACATTTGTTCACACTACCATATGTTGTCTATAAATAGAGGGATTTCCTCTCATTTTAAAACAACGAAAATTCTGAACCTCTTCTTCTTCTTCACAATTAAATATTTGTGTACTTACTCATGTTGAGTGGCTCAGTGACACCATTGCTTATGTTACAGATCCTGGTATGTATTTTTACCGTCAATAATTTATGCTTATGTTATTAAAGATAAATGATAAGATGTAATAATTTTCATTTTTCTTTACATTATTAATCTTTTATGTAAGATAATATAGTGTTTTACTTTTAGTGATTGATAGACTTGAAGTGCGGGTAATTTTACTAGTTACAAAATATTTCAGAGGACAATTACAGATAAAAACATCAAAAACTTTGTTTTCTTCTCAAATTTCTACAACACAAATGAAATCTGAGGCCTCTCATCTACTCAAAAAAAGCGGAGCAAACACACTAGCAGTGCTCCATTTTCTTCTTCTTCTTCTTCAGTTCAAGATTCAAACTTATAAATCTATTCTTTCTGCAGATATCAATGAAATCCTCTTAAGGTTGTCGGTAAAATCACTTGTGAAATTCAGGTGTGTTTTGAAATCCTGGTTTGGTTTAATATCTAGCCCTGAATTTATTAAGTCTCATCTCAGCATATCAGTTAATAACAAGGCATGTCATAGGCTTGTGATAAAGTAAATAGTGTTTTGTTAACCGTTATGTGCTTTTGAACTTTCAGGAAGTGAATGTTGATATATGGAACAAGAAATCTACTTGTTGCTGACTGCACGAGCTGAAATGAAGAAGGGTGGCCTTTTCCTATTTTTATTGTTCACTTTAATATACTAATGTTTGGAACACTAGTGTGTGAATAAGATTTACATATGCTTGTTGATTACATATCATATTTTGTTTGAATCTAAGTTGAGAAAAAAATTACGTCTGCTATAATTTTCCATTACAAGGCTCGAAACAGTTACTTAAGAGTTATTCAATGTTCATTTTTTTTAGAGCAGCTACATAGTTAGAAAATCAGTGTCATTTGATATGCTTGAAATGAGAAAACTTTTGTTCACAGTTTTTCATTCAAATAACTTCCATTAATTGTCTTATAATATTGGAAAGTGATTTTTCTTAGTTAAAATCTAGATTATACAACACTTATGTTGGTCAGAAATCTAAGAAGGACCTGAGTGAAGATTTCCGCGCTTCTTGTTTTTTATATTGTCTAGAGGCATAACATGCTCTTGAAACACTGATCAATAAGAGAAACAATTTACTACGCTATTTAGCATGAAGTTGAAGATAAAATTATTGTTACTTGAAAATTAGAGCATAAAGGAAAATGACTAACAAGATCCCCTGGCAATATAATTGCCTTTATAGAATGTGTGCTTTACATATGAATTGGTTGTTCTATGTTTCAAATAACAAATAAAGATTTTCAATACCTCTTGTACAAACTATGTTTTCGACATAGAGTTGTCTCTCCCCCCAGCTATATTCAGGGTTAATAACTTTTGCATATCTGAGTGAATCACCCTTTGTATTGTATATCATGAAAGTTGACGCAATCACAACTAAACTTTCACCTTAAGTTTCAATGTGTAAATATTTTTGCCCGAGATTTCCATACTCGACTTGATCCTCAAGATACTTGATGGAAAATATATTTCTCCAATTTTAGCTGGGTTCGTCAACGAATTGGTTAAAATAAGTACCTTTTTATTTCTTAAAATTTGGCTTAAAATAAAAAGGGAAAAGACTCAAATATATCATCAAACTTTGAGAAAATGCTCATTTGTGTCATCCGTTAAAAATTTGGCTCATATATGTCATTTCTGTTTGAGAAACAGCTCAAGTGAATCGCATAGATGAGCCTTTTATCAAAATTTGATGGCATATTTAAGCTTTTTGCCTATTTAATATATCAAAAAATCATCTTTCTTCTTAATTCAAATTTTTTTAATAAAGAAAATAATTTGCTAATAAATTAATTAATAAAATTTAATTAGTTGAGTGTTTATATGAAAATCTAAGACACGGATAAAATGACAAAATAAACATACTTTGAATTTAGTCAGTCAAAAAACTTGGTCAAATCTAATTAAATTTTTGTAATTTGTCTCTTTTTGAAACTGCAAAATTCATTTATAGAAAAATTCATATGACACATTTTAGCTTAAGCTAAAGATAACTTTCAATTAAATGTTTTCACATCTACCAAAGAATTGAGAAAAACCCAGATTTTGTTTCAATAATAAAAATTCTACATTTACTTGTGTTGTTTTCTATTACACTTTAAAAAAGGAAAAAAAATAAATAAATATCATCTGTATCCTATTTGAAGACCATATATAAATACCTCATTGTCTAAATTCCTTTCTTGAAATCTTGTTGCAATTTTCTTTTCAACATTCTAAAAAAAAAACCTTCTCTTTAATTTCCTGAAAATTTTGCAATGGCTAATTTCACAAAGGAAGAAATTGACATTGTTGTGGTTGGAGCTGGACCATCCGGTATGGCTATTTCAGCCTGTCTAAACAAATTGGGCATAAACAATGTTGTTTTAGAAAAACAAGATTGTTGTGCTTATTTGTGGAAGAATAAGACTTATGATAGACTTCATTTGCATCTATCAAAGGACTTTTGTTCATTGCCATTTATGCCACATGCAACTTCATCACCTAAGTATATGCCGAAAAAAGAATTTATTCAATACTTAGATGAGTATGTGGAGCATTTCAACATCAAGCCAAAATTCCAAACTTGTGTTGAATCGGCCTTTTACAACATTGCGGAAAAGAAATGGAATGTCAAATCAAGAAATTTGACTAGTGGAGAAATCGAATTATATGCTAGTGATTTCTTGATTTTGGCTACTGGAGAAAATAACGAAGGTTATATTCCAAAAATGGTAGGAATAGAAAATTTCAAAGGTGAAATAATCCATTCAAGTGATTATAGATCTGGTGAAAAATATAAAGATAAAAAGGTACTAGTCGTTGGATCAGGAAATTCTGGGATGGAAATAGCTTTTGATCTTTCAAATTATAAAAGTCACACATCAATTGTTGTGAGAAGTCCAGTAAGTCTCTCTATCTATTTATGCTTTATCTTTACTTTTATCGTTATTTGTTTGCATGTGAGTAGGTTTGTGTTTGTTATAAAAAAAAATTAAATGGTTGTGTTCGATCAGTTTAGTTGTACATCAACTATTTTACATGGTACCTGTTACTTTCTACTAGCATTTGTAATGTTGTAACTCGATTCATCAAGAGATTGGGTATGGGTTTCTTGACCATCAACACCAGGTCATACCCTTGTGTGAAAGGGTCGAAATATGAACATGATTTCTCATGATTTTCATTCTACTTTATTGACCACCCAGTCATATATACCCTTGTCGTATTTCTTATCTAAAAAAATATTTTTGAATTAGCTTCACCTCCAATAATTTCCACCGATTCGTCATTTGTGTTAAATTTCACAAACATACTCTCCAAGCACTATACAAAATTGTAAAAACAACCTTGATTCTGAATTCAAAGTTGATTTAATGAAATCAGTTGTTCTTTAAAAAGGGAATACTGATTGACTAGAAAGTGATTAAGGAATGTGGTGTTGGATTATTGTAAATACAAAAAATTGGGATAGATAGTTAAATATCCTAAAAACATAGAAAGATCTCATTATTCCATTTCTAAATCGCACAAAATTAGAAATTTTAAATTCAGATTTCATCGGATATTTAATATCGTGAGAAAAAGAAGAGTAGGATTTGGAGAGGTGACAAGTTGTTTAGTATAAATATAAACAACTCATATATTTTTTACTTTGAGGAGCTAAATTCGAAGAAAAAGAACTAGGGTTTTTTTTTCTTATAAGTAGAATCTTGATTTTTGCTAAGTTTGTCTTATTAACAATTTTATACATCGTCATTTTCACATGTTGCACAGATAACATATTTTACTTTTTAAGATTTTGACTCTCGTAATTTTGAAGAAACATATCTATAGATATCAGTTAGATGACTTGATAAATGCTAGCACAAAATAATATTTGCACTAACTGTATATGAAATTTAGATTTCTCATTTAATTTAATCTTTCGTGCATTACTCATAAATATTTCTTTTTTTAGAACCCTTGATAATTCCAGTTACCAACTTTGATCTATGTTTTTGAATACTACAAGTTATATACAATTACGTTATAATTGATCTGATTTTATACTTCTTTTTTAATATATCGTCAAAATATGAAACTTACACTCGTAAATATGTACATTATAGTTCATGATGTTCTCCCAAAGTGCTATAACTTTTCTATAGTTAGATGATGCAAGTTTTTCACATGCACAATCAATTATTATTTCTTGATAAATATGATTGTTAATTCTAAAAGTTTTAATATATTTTGTCCTAATGTTTTTGCAGATTCATGTTCTAACAAGGGAGATGGTGTACACTGCAATGTTGTTACTAAAATATTTACCAATATCTTTGGTTGATACTGTAATTGCAAAGTACGCAAAATTTAAGTTCGGAAATTTAGCAGAATTAGGAATACCACAACCAGAAGAAGGCCCATTTTCCGTTAAAATATCAAAAGGTAGATCCCCAGTAATTGATGTTGGTGCTATTGACAAGATTAAACTTGGACAGATTAAGGTATGATACTATCTTTATTTTATTTTATTCTATTTTGAAAAATAATATGTGAAAAACAGATGGCTTTAGTTTCTCCGAGGGTTTTGGTCTTATAGTAAAAGTATAACATGTGATGTATGGTTAGGCGCACATCACGAGTTCAAATTTGATTACTTCCAAAAACCTAGTAGTAGTACTTAATGAAGAAGAGTAAAATACTTGTTCATTATCATGGGCAACAGTTTAACTGTTATTGTTACGAAATCGGTAGAATTTAGTAATTTTGGCCCATACAGTAAATTTGTGTAAATAGTTCATTTAATATGCATTAATAATCTACCATTAAAAAAAAGGAAGTAATACTTGTCTTTTTTTTGTGAAATAACTTTTGGTGAATTTGTTAATTAGGTACTTCCTGGAATATCGGACATAAAGGAACATACAGTAGTGTTTGACAATGGAGATGAACATCAATTTGATGCAATCATTTTTGCTACTGGATACAAGAATATTGCTACCAAGTGGCTAAAGGTACATTTTGCAAATTATCACTATGTTCTTTTTTTTTAATTCTAAATTTGAGTCTTGAAATTTTCCACTTGCCTATAAATATTGTGTGCGGATAAGTTTTCCTGATTACTAATTTCACTTACTATTAATTTTACCATCATTGTCTCAAATAATGTATAAAAAAATTTTCTTTTGCCTGTAGGATTATAGCTCAATATTCCTTGAAGATGGCACGTTGATAAATTGGAAAGGAGAGAATGGGCTCTATTGTGCTGGATTTTCAAAAAGAGGGATTGCTGGTATTTCAATGGATGCGATGGCTATTGCCGATGATATTAAGACTGTTAGAGGCGACAAAATTTAGATTTTTATTATTATTATATTAGACTATGTTGTTAAATAAATTTTCTAAACCCTGCGTGAATGCGGGATGCTTTCTACACCGGGCTTGACTTGTTAAGTTCAGCTAGAACTTAAAAACCTTGTTTCTTTTAGTATGTTTTTTATTGGAATCAAGTTTCTACTGTCATAGAAATTTGATGGAACTTTTCTGATTCATTGTCTTTCTTTGTTGATTTTTTTTATTTTTATAATGATAATGTGGGGTTCATATCACGCGCATTTCGACTATTATATCGAACACTTGCTATTTCTTGCACATAGTCCTTTGGCCCATAGCTTCTCAACTGACAACAACTGCAATGAAATGAGAACATAATGAGACAGAAAACTAGATGTTTGCACAGGGTATTACTGTGGAGAACTGCCTTTCAAGTACGTAGGAGTCGACTCTGATCCAAAACTGTTTCGGTTCATGAGAAACCTATATGATTGGAATGGATTTCGAAGTCTAATTTTTGGTCAAATAAAAAGATGATGGTCCAAACCAATAACAGCCTGACATTTCTAGTGGTGAGTCGGGAGTGTGCGCGAACTGGTCTTTGACAGCATCAGACTAGCTGTCATGTAATGTGAGACAGTGAGAGCGCTGCTCTGTTAAGCCAGCCAATGAGGGGCGAGTTACCCCATCAACTCCCACTGCTTACTGCCATGTCAAAGTACTATTATTATTTATTTATTAGTGTCGGAATAACAATACTTCATACTATTACCAAGAACCGCTTATTATTAATTATAAACCCAAACCAACGCACTATTTGTGTCAAAGGCTGAAGATTTGGTTTGTCCCGATCATCTTATTGCTCCCACTTGGGTTACAAGCTCATGTTACTGAGCTCAGCGATATACAGTGTCT
>JAJOOS010002406.1:0-23459 GCA_029582725.1 Solanum chiquidenum
AAGAGTTCAACTTCGACTGAAGCTCCCTCATCCTGCATCACTTTTTGGTTTGCTTGGGCTGGCATGTTTACACCTAATTGTACCCTTAACCTGAAAAACAAAACTGTTATATGACATTGGGTGAATTCTGCTGGACAGCAAATAACATGATAATGGTTCCTCATTTTCCTAAATCTGTTTGGGTCCCTCTCATTCGCTTATCTATTACAGCGCCTCTCACAAAATCATACTGCTTGTGAGCTGTGACACTCCACTAATTTTGAGAAGACTAGAGATTAATGCATAATGACGGAAAAGTATCCATGTCAGTCCTAAACAAAGGATAAGAAGCAGATGAAATTACCTTCCAGTACCAGGCAAAAGAAGATCAACCTCCTGGTCACCAACGGACATGGCTCTCAGTGTACTTCCTCTAACATGAGGACCTGGTGTATCATTGACAGAACTGGGTTCATGCGTTACTAAAAGCAAACCCCTTGGTGGAATTGAGAGCTCCCCCTGAGATATCCCACCTTAATGCATTCGAATAAGAAATCAATAAGCACCAGTTTAACTAGAAAAAAGATGTCATTGAGCATAAAGAACAAAGATTTCAGAAGAAAGTTAATCACCATTTTCATGATCCCCCAGCCTATGAAGATAAATGAGTACAGAAATGAGAAATGACATGCACAGAAAGAGGATAAATGGGAACTGACCCAGAAAATAAGGTAGTAACAACTCATACAGGCTTATAACTATCATTGGATTAAGGACCAGAGGAACAGGCACAAGAAAGGTGCTGCATAACATGGACTTGCTGGGAAGTGGGAACCAAGAAAAAACATTACAGAAGAGGGATAGAGTTCCAAAAATAACTATTTTCAGGTCGAAAATAATAGTACCAGACAAGAAATCTGCTACAATCCTGTGCAAGGCTGGACGGCCCAACAGAATAACCGAATCATGCCAAGAAACCTCAAGTCAAGACATGAGCACCTTAAAACGCACCCCGGATATGGCATGGCATCATGCGGTAACAGTTCCTATTGCATGATATTAATTAGAGTAGCAGGAATTCAGTACCTAGACCATTCAAGAGACTTTACTAATCAAATTACAATGGTAGAAAAACATAAACAATGATGTAGATGCTTTCTTTTAGTGAATTAACTTGCAGATTTGCCCTGTGGAAACAACAATGGTAGAGAATCATAAACAATGTAAAATAGGACGGGAGAGAAAAGTTATCAAAGGAGCAGCAATCAATGTTCCTATAAAAAAGTTCCAGGTACAGAAGCTGAACTGTAAGAGCAAGCTAGATTCCCGATGAAAAGAGAAATATCAAAAATATGGAGATGAAATTCAGAATATTCTGGAATGTTTGCTTGGAACGTTTCCTACTAATTTGCACACTTTCAGATGAATGAG
The DNA here is from genome assembly GCA_029582725.1 of Solanum chiquidenum. NCBI lineage: Eukaryota > Viridiplantae > Streptophyta > Magnoliopsida > Solanales > Solanaceae > Solanum > Solanum chiquidenum. The sequence goes on from JAJOOS010002406.1 coordinate 1,411, forward strand.
AGTAGAATAGTCATATGTATTTGCTAATTCATTTTCCCTTGAGGTGCGTCCCTTCCCGGGACCCTGCATGAATGCGGTATGGTTCATGAACCGGGCTATCCCTTTTTTCTTTGGATAAATAAAGAACAGCCCAACATATTTATTTGCCAATTCATATTCACTAAAAGCACAGTTCATAACCATGTATGCTTCAAATTGAGAAGCTAAGGTAGTATGACAGCTTCATGCTGTCAGTAGACCAATGCAGAAAAATTCAGGATCATGGTCAATTCAGACAATTTCTCCTATAGACAATCTTTACTGCTACATCAAGTGAGGGAAGGGACTACTTGTGTCATTCCCTATGGAACCTGCACCTTTCCAGTTCAAGTTTCTAAAACAAAAGAAAAGCCAACCAACTGTTTTTTTCACACTAGTTGTGCTTGTATCCTCTGGGCTCTGGTTTCCTCAAATTGTACAAGTAGACCCACTTTTTATGAGAATTCATAACACTACCTATTAAAGCGATAAAGAGAAGATTTTTAATTTTCAAATGACACATCTATCCATACATCAGAATCACTAACTAAGAAAAACATGCTAGCTTACTATCAAGAGCACTTCTTCTTTGACAACCATCTCTTACGGTGCTTGGTAGTGTTTATCTAAATATTTGTCTTATATTGGAAAACCAGAATTATATTTTGATGCTAGACAGAAAATTAATGAAGTCGATCCTCAAGGAAAAACAGGGAGTACGTCCATCTATAATAATTACCTCCCAAGGTAGGGGTAAGATCTACGTACACTCTACCCTCCCCAGACCCCACTTATGGGATTACACCGGCTATGTTATTGTTGTTGTTGTCCATCTATAGTAAGGACCTTCAGATGTTTTAAGTAGCATGACAGATGGTATTTTGCTAATTTAGAATACAAAGTGAAGCAACCTAAATAACACCAGAAGTACAACTATTTTAAATGAGAGGGTCCATTTACAACATAACAGAAGTCTATTTGCAGCAGCCTGGGACATGCTCGCTGAGTTGGATGGTGGGAACCGTCCATAAGAAAGGGATATGGGCGAAAGGAAACATAGAGAGAACCATTTTGACGATTACAAAATGACAGTGTTGTGATAATCTTATGATGAATTAACCTTATTCCCTTACTAGCAATTAATCACTAAGAAAGAGAAAAAGAAACAAACTGGAAAATCAGTAATACTGTTCAGCTGAGATAACACCGTAATGAAAGATTAGACAAAGAAATAAACTTTGCAAGACAGGTTTTACCTTCAACGTGATCAGGATCAGTTTCGACTCTGTGCAGAGAATCAGGTGGCTCTAAAAGAGACATTAGATTCTCAGGAGCTCTAAAATGTAATCCCAATAGAAGGCTATAGTCTATAATGTTCTGAGATTCCAAAAATCTGCAGTCTAAAGATAATTGTCTGCGAATAGAAAAAAAAGGAGAGCCTTAGTTGGTTGATCAAAAAAAGAAAGAGTTGGGGGAACAACAAAAAAATTTAAACCAAGGACAACTTGTAAGCACTGAACTTTCTCCAACCAACAAAACAGGAATTAATCAGGAAAAGAAATGCACAGTCCTGAATAAATTTATTAATGGCATTCATGATAGCCATAAAAGGGGAGGGAAAAAGAGATAAGAGAAGACAAATTACATATGTAAAAGACCTTTGCTGGGAACCAAAAAAATGTTCTATTTTTCTTTTACAGAACTAATAATAGAAATAGTCTTTTGAGAACGCCACATCTCTTGGTTACCTATAGAAATTCAATCAAATAGTAATTTAATCAAGTACTGCCTCAATCCCAAATAAAGCTAGATATTCAGGTCTAAAATGTTATTAATAACACTATAAAAGATTCATCATAATTTGACCTATTTTTAGGTCGACTCTGAACCTATTATAATCTTCCTCCTTAACCTGGACTCAGACGGACTATGCTTTGTGAGCTAACTGGAGTTTAACTACAGATATCCAATTTGCGAAGAATAATCAAAAGTCCACCATCCTCGACATACTAATTTTGATTTACAGTAGTAGTTCTAAATTATTGCCCCATTTAACCATCTTCAAAAACTTCAGCAGTCAACCATCACATATAAGAGACTCCAGTGAATAAGAATTTTTAACTCCAAACTGAAGGGGAATACCAAACAAAGACTTACTTGAAAAGTGCCTCACGTAATAACTTGTCCATATGAAACTCATATGTTAAATCGAGGTCTTTTAATGTAGTCGTCTCATCAACGCGATCTTTCTTCGTAAATCTCCCATGAGAAGAACCTTTTAAATCATACCGGCGATGTATTCTCAATTCAGTACAAAACATATTCCCCATGACTACAAAGCGCACCTGAGAATGAAATAAGTAAATACTCTATCAGAATGCTATGACGAAAGTGCATAGCAGCAAAGTACAGTAGGACTTACGCCTGATCACTAACCTTTTTTCCGCGTTTCAATGATATCCTGTGCACCCCAAAAACTTTGGTTATGAGTGTGTTGTCATGTTCCTTTACATGTTTATAGTAATCAGGAAGCATCTTGAGCAGAGCCTACATGATGTTAAGATAATCCATTTAACAACCTTTCAGTTCACTCACAGTTTATAATTGTTCCCAGAAACACAAATGGCACCATATTCATGATTACTCAGCTCATTTTATCAAATTAATTATAAGTACATCTTATGCACGTTGGTGACAATAAAGAACACAACATTAACCAGAAACAGCAGTACTTTTTGGTGAGAAAACAGCACTGTTCAGAATGTTTTTATTTCACCACCCATATGACCTATCACACCATAGAATATGAAATTTGCAAGAAGAACATCAATAATTCTTTTATTTGTTACTTCTTTCATTTTTTGCCCATATGGATTTTAAATGAAAAAACATATATGAGATAAAACAACTTTTACTTCCCAGTAACCTTTTTTAAAAATAAGGTTACTTATCCCAGTAACTAAATCAAACTGACTTGCAGAAACTGAGTTTAGGGTCAGAGCATCCACATTTTTTTTATTCCACCATAAGCTTTGTTGCTTATCAATAAGAGAAAAGGAGAGAAAAATCCACACTTATGCTATGTTTGTTTGAGGTGCTAAAATAGAAGTGGAAGGTTTGGTTGCCTTCCAGAAGAGCTTTTTAAATTCTCCCAAGACCGATAATATGGAAGGATCACCTTTATCCTTTCCTGAGGTACTGCACAACTAGTAGATAATCATACTACTAGGACAAGAACCAGATAAGTTTTTCTTCATTCCCCCTAGCCTTCCTCTCTCAAGATCTAAACATAGTTCTATAGGCACCTCCAGAAAATGAGCAGGCTGGCTCTCTATCTCTCTCTCTTCCAAGTCAATGTAGAGAGTTTTTCAGGAATTAGGATGAAGGAGGTATACGGAGATAGATGAAGAAATAGAAGAAACAGACACGCATGTAATTTAAAACCGGAATCATGATTTTGGTTTGACATTAAGAGTTGCATCTGATTTCAAAATGTAAGGGCAATACCTTGCTGAATTTTGAGTAAGTAAGAAGATATGTAAATGTTGGAACAGCAAGCGAAGGAAAAAAACTAAAATAATTTAGTATGTGCGAACCTTGAGCTCAGACTTCTTTAAAGTCTTGATCACAAATCTATCATCACGAGAAAGATAGAAAAGGCTGCCACTCTTTCCAGGAGATGAAAGCTCTCTCAGACCATCATCACCACAGATGGACATCATATAGTCTGCAGCATCCAGCTTGAACAACTCTCTCAAATATCTGAACATGACATTTTACAGTCATAGAAGTCTGTCAAAATCTACAGTAACTCATCTACAGTAAAATCTACATGTAATCTACATTTTACATGTCTACTCCAAAACTGTAGTTTGCTCCCACTCGGAAAGTCTCCATTGTAGGAGAGTATATAAAAGGAAACTACCAAGTAGCAAATATAAAATAAATTTGCAAGTACCTGAAAACCATAGGGCAATAATCCTTCCAATAAAAATCAAGGGAATGATGTGAAGGTGTAAATTGAGAGCCCTTCCTGGGAAAGTACATTTTGATTCTTGCCTGATCTCCAAAGTCCGATTGCCTCACTTCACGGATAGGCACAGGAGTGATCTTACCAACAGAATATCTGTAATTTCAAATACCAAATAAACAAATAGTTCTATGGTACCAAGTGGGTTTTACAACTCATTATCAATAAAATAGGACCATGACGTATGCTTACCTGATACCAAGTTGCAAATTAAGCATCAGATAGTAGCTCTTACGGCCTTCAAGAAAATCCACACATGATTTCCTCTTTACTTCTTTCGCGTGAAATTTACACCGTTGTTTACTTTTGCGAGATAGTCTACTAATATTTACAATCCTTTCTTTGATTAGGACTCCTTGTGTGTATTCCCTTTCATAAGCTACAGACCCCGTTTCCAGAAATTCAGTTCTGTCATCAAGAGAGCTTTGAGATAATACACTTGATGAATCACAGGTCATCATGTCTCTGCTGGAATCACCGAGGGTAATGTCTTCCCCCAGTGATGTAGTCCTCTGCGATATGCTTCCTGAACTTCTAAGTAAACTATAGGAGATTCTCTCTGAAAAACTACGCTTCACTTTAGGTTTCACAGACTCTGAATTAGAGGATGAAATGTGTGAGAGCCGCCTTTTCCTCTTCTCATCATACCTATCACTGCACTTCTTCAGAAAGCGATGCTTACTTCCAGCAGGATAAAACATTCCATGTCCATCTTTTAGCCCTTTAGTCCACACCCCAAAGTAGTAACTTCCATCGGCAAATCGGTAACAGCCTGACCCATGTCTTAAACCATTCAACCAACATCCATCAAAAAGATCTCCATCGAACCATTTCATAACACCTCTACCGCACATTTTCCCATCTTTCCAGTTCCCAATATACATGTTGCCATTACTCCATGCATATCGGCCGCTGCCTTCACGTACTCCCTCTTTCCAACAACCATCATAAATATCAGAATTCTGATACTGCTTTCTTCCTATTCCATGTTGGGTATTCATCCTCCAAACACCTCTGTATATTGAGCCATCAGATTCACTAAATATTCCAAAACCATGGAGGTAACCTCCAGAGAAATCACCCTCATATGAAGCTCCAGAAGGCCAAACAAACCGTCCTTCTCCAGACATTTTTCCTTCTTCCCAACAACCATCATAAACAGATCCATCTGACCAAGTGTATTTACCTTTTCCATGAGGAAACACCCCTTTGAAACTACCCACATAAGCATCCCCATTGGAGAGGACCATTTCAGTGATGCTGCATATAGAATTAAGAAATTAAGTACTCAATAAAAAGATATGTGGGAGACCCACATAAAAGTTCATGCTAAAAGAACCAGTAGTACTTGCTTATAAATGGACAGCTTAAGGGCTCCAATGTGTCAGTACCTTCCACTATCCTCCATGGCCAGTAGTAATCACTGTGACTTGTTCAAAGTTCCTTGGTAATAGTCGACGAACCCATCTAAGGTGCTTCTCTGTAAGTGAAATAATCTGGTGAGCAACTTGAATGATTCTTATACCTCTTTAAGCACATTGTCATGCAATGACAAGAACAATAGCATAAGAGGCATCCATTTCAAGTAGCATAAGTGCACCTATACCCCTAACCACTTTATAGATCTAGTTAATAGCACTTGTTATTCAGTAGATCTTTTTTTTGAAATCCGTACTATGGTACTAAGCATTGCATGAAAACCATAATGTTGATCATTGTCCAGACACTTCAAGAACCACAAAATATCATTTAGAGGATAAACTACAAAATAATATCGACACGGCAATAAAGTATTCAAATAGGCAGATTGTCATACCAGGATTAAAATTGCCTTAAAACACCAGGCAGCACTTCAGAATAACCTAACAACAGATCCTACTACTATTCAATCAACTTGTACACAACTCATTCTGTAGAAATTAGAACCGAACAGAAGAATTTTAACAGCATTATACCCATATTTTTGCTCCTAATCTTCTCTCTATAGGAATTTAATCAGTTAAACTTCCCTGCAAACTTACAATTATCTTAACAATTGACATCAACTTAAATCCTCAACAATAATATCTCTGTTCAATGAGCATCCGAGATGCACACAAACATTCAATTAATCCAACAAAGTCATCAATAAACTCAATGAAAAAAAACTACATAATTTACTCAACAACATAACAAATCAATTTTACATCATACGAGATCGCAAAATAACTCATTATTTAAATCAAACACGGTAAATAATAGTAGAACTACACAAAATTGAGCATAAAAAACCAATGAACTCACCTCCAAACTGCACCGGTAACACCAAACGATCGCCGTATACCTAAAATTCCTCAGCTACCAAAAAAAGTTCAAATCGATAGGTAAACTGGAAAAGCGAAATCGAATTGACAGTTGAGCTTCTTCGTTGAAAACAACTGCTAAAAAAGTTCACCAACTTTTTCTTACTACTATGACGTTACCTACAAGAAAACGAAAGCTATTTGTATGAAGCTTTTCTGCAAATAACCTTAAGAGATTTCTGTTTGTACTTTTTTTTGGATTTTCAGTTGAAAGACAGTAGCCTGAAATTGAGAGAACCCAAATGATATTTATACTGAGGTGTGAAATGTATTGCGTGTCGTCCGTGCAAGCGATGCCTCCACGTATTTCAATCCTAGTGGTGGAATATGACAAGTAGCATGGGGTTGTGTTGTAGGTGATTTTGAACGTTAAACTGCTTCCCACGTAAAGTATATATACTAGTATGATAAATAAGTATTTCATTATATTTATTTATGATAATAAGAATTATAATCAGGCAATTTATTTTCTAAAGTATCATTAATAAGATTAGTCTGATAAATATATTTCTAATTAGAGTTTTTTTTTAAAATAGGGAAAAAAGAGTAGGGTAAAACTTTTAAATTATTATTTAAAAAAGGATTTGATTCCTCCATCTGAACGAACAGCGCAGATGACTTGGAATTATGGAATCTTTGTTTGCTCTATGTTGAGGTTCACACTAATTCACGTGGAAAATTTTAATTACCTGATTTCTCCAATACTTTTTATATTACTAGTATTATTAAAAGTGTTGAATGATTTTAAATTATTTTTTAATCATTTTTAAAAATTAATGCATTAATTGTATTTTAAGATTTTGATTCTTGAATTTATAATCTGTGCGATCGTCTTTTTTTTTTTAGTGGAGGTTGAGGGTGGGAATTAATTTATTCATGCACAAACTATGATACCATACTAAAATAATTCATTTTGACGAATATTATCTTTCATTGAAAAGATATCATGATCTTCATTTGGAATATTGACTCTTTGAAATTCGTACTATGGTGCTTTTTCTTTTTTATCATTTTTATTTATTTATTAGTTTGTCAGGTTGGTGTAATAAGAGGTTTAATATTTTATTATGTTTTCTTAATTTTGACTTTGTCAAGTAAAAACTTTCAGGGGCCGAAGCACGTATGTGCAAGGAGATCAACTGACCTTTCTTCGTTAAAAATTATATTATATAAAAAAAATAGTATCATAATTTTTATTTAAATTTCTGAGTCTGAGAATGAGACCATTGATATTAAATGTGTCAAATAATTTCAAAGCAAATAAAAACAAACATGAAATAATTTAATATCATAAGGTGTTCTTTTGTGCGTTTTTTTTCCTCTTTTGGTTAATGAAAGTGCGTCAATATCAACCAAGGTATAGTGACAGTTCTTTACACGTTTTAAAAGGGTAATTTATTAGCAACATGTTTAATAGGTAACAATTTTATATTTTTCATTTTTCTCTCTTTTGCTTTGGTTGGGTTATATATAAAAGAAGAATATAAATTTGTTAGGTGCCTCTCTCTTTCAACAAATATTTTAGGTTTTGTTAAGACACAAATCTATTGGTCAGCACATCTTCAATCAAAACTAAAGGATCAGTACAGCTAGCTGGAATTTGCAAAAAAAAATCCTAACTAATATATATATCAATAATTCAATATGCTGCAAAAGTTTTTATTATTATTTTGAAATGGTACCTTTATTACTTTCAGACAAAATAGACTGACATAAAATTTTGGTGGACAATGCATGTGAATCTACAATCTCCTATGTTTTAACTCAACGACACTAAGATGAATCCAAATACTTTTCAAACATGAAATGAAGACAAAAAAATAATCTTTGATTTTCCTTTTTGGTACAAGTTAGTCAATGTTTCTCTATTTTTACTAACTTGACTTCTTATTGATCAAACGTAATTAATTTCATTAATGTTAAATATTTAGTTCGAGATCACCAAATCTAACCGTGGATATATATAGTAGAAATGCACAAAATATATATATATGAACTTACCTCCAAATTAACATTGAACGATCGATCGTGAGCCCAAGAAATCCTGAGGTACCAAAATTTAATTTCAAACAAAAAGAAGTTCAAATCGATAGGGCTTAACTAGAGAGAGATTTAAACATTTTCTGCAAATGAGAATGAAGAAATTTATGTTTATATATATGTTTTTGGATTTTGATGAGTTGACGGATTACGTGTGAATTGGGTGGTTTTGTAGGACATCATTAAACTGCTTGCCACGCAAAGTATCAAATACCTAAATTTATGATTTTTAATTAATTAATTCTTTAACGAGTAAATAAGGTCATTAGACATGATATGATGTAGTTTTATCTTACGATGATATAAACTTATATAGAAGGGTGTGGAGGTCGCTTATTAAGATAGAAGCTTAATAGGTAGTGGAGTGTTGTCTTGCTTTTCAATGGATATACTATATAGTCATATAGGCTTGGTGGTGAAGTATTGGCCTTGTTCTTGTAGTTGTTTTAGCTTGCTTTTGATTTCTATCGTCATCATCGATTTGTTATGTATTGAGTTTTTACTATTTAACTATTTTGTTGTTGTTACTGTTTCTTTATTAGTTGTTATAATTTCTTCACTGTCGTTTTTCTTTTCATACCAAAAATAGTTTCTCTAGTTAGCTCAACGAGGAAAGAGTAAGGTCTATGTATACTCTATCTTCCCTTGATTCCATTTGTTAGATTTCATCGGATATGTTATTATTTTCGTTATAATTACGTAACGGGATATAATATGATCCCTGTTTCTTTTTGAACGAACAGCTCACATGACTTGGAAGTTGGTATTATGGAATCTCTGGTTGCTCTATGTTGAGGTTCACACGAATTTTAATTTAATAACACCATTCTTTTTCCAATAATACTTTTTTTTTGTCAAAATGTTACCAGTATTATTTTCAGTGTTGAATGAACCTTTTTTCTTACATTTTAAATTAGTTATATGTATTTTATACTCTAAAATACTGTAATATATAGTAGCTTTTTATGCATTAAATTGTATAATAAATATTAAGAATTTGATGTTTAAATTTACATTAAAAATTTAGATGTATTAATATCCTTGAACTTCCAATCTACTCTTTCTTTCTTTTTGGACAGAGGAGGAAAATGGATTTAATTTATTGATGCACAAACTATGATGACATATACAGTAAAATAATACATTGTACCGAATATTATCTTTCACTAAAAAGATATTGGAATATTGCTTCTTTGAAATTCGTATTATGGTGCTTCATCTTTTTTTCTTTTTTTTTTGGGGTCAGGTTTGTAATTGGATGGTGTATAAAACCATTAATCTTTCTATTCCTTGGTTGCATAATAATTTTATGGCTCTGTTTTCTGAGAAAAATATTTCTTAATTTTTTTCATATATTGATTTTTTTTAAAAAAAAAAACTTTAATAGGAGGAAAATGACCTTTTGTAAAAGAAAATAATTTTTTGAAAGTGTCTAAATCGTGTTTTCTGTGCTCTGGATGAGACCATCGATCTGATATGTCAAATACTGTCCAAGCAAATAATAAAACAAGTTGAAATCTAATTATTATGATCATGAGGTGCTCTTTCATTCATTTGTTTGGCCTTTTTTTTCTCTTTTTGGGTTATTGGAAGTGTTAAGTGTGTCAATTCTTTTACACGTTAAAAGGTTAGTTTAGTTAACAACATGACTAGGTAACAATTATCCCAATAGATATAAGATACTCACTTTAAGTCGATATATCTAAAATCTATTGATCTAAAAACCATTAATATCATGCTAAATGGACATTAATTCTAACTCAATTACATGACTTAAAGTCAGCTCAAAGACAGAAGAATTTACTCAAGCTATATAACGCGTCTCAGGATCCTATCATGGTTTGACGTGGGACATTCTCATTAATTATGATACATGAACTCTTCTTTTTGGGGTAAAAATGTGTCACTTTAATTAAGATGAAAACAATTGATGTAAATGTTTTTGGCTCCTTCCGGGGACAATGCATGAGATGAACAATCTGTTGTTCAACTCATATTCCTAAAATATCTAAAATAATAATTTTGAAGAATTTGGTAAGAAATAACAAAGTTTAAAGAGTATTTTTAAAATTGAAAAATTAAAACAAGTAGAAATAATAGAATTGGAAACAAATTAAAAATATACAAAATATTTTTCTGAAAGAAGAAAATCGAGTTCACTGAATGCATAGTGTGTCCTTAAAAGTACCCAAGGTTAATGGAATATATCATTTCAGGATAGAATGATCTTACTCACCGGTGTATCGGTACATATACCCACGGTGTCAAGGACCACTCAACGACAGTAAAGTACACTTAAAATACTAAATTTAGTAGTAGAAAAAGAAGTCCAGAAAATTCATGTTCAAAAAAATCTCTTTATTTATAGACAACAAATTAAGGGTAGTGTGAACAAATGTTTATTGTGCCTTATCGGACAAGTCACAACCCTTTAAAAAGTTACAACCATATTCGGAAAGGTCATAACCTTTCATAAAAATTATAACTTTTCATAAAAGTCGTAATTTTTCATTGAAGTCACAACTCTTCATACAAATCGCAATTCTCTTCATTTTCTCTTAAACCCCAACAATCTCTTATGTTTTCAAACTCAAGATTATTAAGTGAATTCTAGTACTTTTCAAATATGAAATGGAGATGGAGAAAAGAACTGTGCTTTTTTTGTTCCTTTTGGCAGTAGTTGGGTGAGGAGGGCCTAGTTAGTCTATTTGATCAGTGAAGAAAATTTTAGATATTTTGGGATTCTTTTTCCGGTTTGATCAATCAGTATTGGACATTTGTTGATCGAGTAATATGTATTCACATTATACATATACACTATAAAAATATTTATTTATTCTCTCAATCTGAACGAAAGATTTCTGATGAAAGAATGATCTTATCTTATCTCTTAGCAATGGAGTATATCAATCAACTACACGTATTTTCGATTGACTTTTTGTGAATTGTGATTCCCATATTGACAATTACATACTACATAGTATTAACTATTAGCTAACAAACAACCTTTGGAATTAGATTCTAAATGGTAAAGCAGGAAAGATGATGAGACAATTATCATGCATAGTGTAAACTCTTGTCTTTTACCATCCGTTTAGTTGACAATTTATTCCATTTGGCACAAAAAAGAAAAAAGATATTATGAGATTCTTTTGCAAATTCAATCGGTTAATCATGAGGTGATTAACATGTTCCCCCAATAATTAATTAAATGTACTATCATAAGCGGTTTTTGGTTCATGAGAAGAAATAATTAATTTCTTGTGTTCAATAATCTAAAGCAAAAAAAAAAAACTATCCTAAAATGTTTGATTTATATATAATCTAAACGAATATTATGATTTATGGGAGGTGGGGTAGCTATGAGTGTGGGGGTGGTGAGGATAGGGGTTATAGAGGTATGGGTCAAGATTAATGAGATGTGTTGAAGGGTGAGGGAAACACAATTAATATTGTGAAACTTATTTTTTTTATTGTCACACGAGAATCATTTTTTCTCAATTTTGAGAAACTAGCTATATTAAAGAAAATATTTTTCAAAAATTTTGAACAACTAAACAAGAAAATTTAAAAATATTTTCTGTTTTCGCCCCTCAGAAGATCCCAAGAGCATGCCGACATGATTGATGTGAATAATTATATTCAATGATTCACTATAGGCATAAAGTTACCTTTCGATTATAAACAGTCTGAAACTTTATTCAAGGAATATTGAACAATTAAGAAATTAAGTAGAAAAAGAAAAGGAAAAACCTCATACAGTATGCAAGCCACTATTAAGTTTAAGCCTCTAAAATTAACTTATTTTGAAAAGTGTTTTTTTTTTTTAAATTGATGAAAAACAAATTACTCCATATTTGACTAATCAAATTAAAAAGCACTTTTAAACAGCAATTAATGTATAACCTAATTTTTAAAAAGTACTCCCTCAATATATTGTCTCAAAAGTATTTTTTGTTTTTGAAGAAAAACTAGTGCTACCTTTGAAAAATAGTTTCTCTTGCTACCAAAAAGCTGAAACACTTATTTTCTTTAATAAATTTGGCCAACACTTCACATTTATAAAATAAGCACTTCCCTAAAAAGAATTAAAAAAATAACGACGTCCTAAAAACTTGATCAAACATGCTAGAAATATCTTTAAAGCTATTAAGCCAATCAATGATACATATATCTTTAAAGCATCCGTTGATTGAGGAGCTTTTAAAACAAATACTATGTATTACTGATAAAAAATACATATGCTTAAATTACAATTTCAGCCTAAGCTTTTATGTTGATTTCGTAAAGGCATGATACATAGATATGGCCTTAAACTTGGCCTCATCTCACATTTATGTCCTTCAACTTTAAATGTGCACAAGTTTAAGTGTCTATTTATGCACAGTCAAAGTTGAAGAACATAAATGTGAAACGAAGTCAAGTTAAAAGGCAAATTTATGTGTTACGCCGTTTGAAAATCATTGTATCTATTTGTCTCGATTGATCTTGGTCAAAATACCCAAAATCAATTGAACCTATGGTACAGGTGCGTTACACAAATTATCTGCGACTTCTACGGCTAGAAGAAGTCGACTTTCCCAGAGGAGGGAAATCATCTTCATTGGAAAACACCTTATTTTCACTTTTCGGAAGCTTGTCATTTTTACCATGGTGACGATTTCTTGAGCTGTCTGATGATGGAGGAGGAACAAGACGCTCGATTCCTACAACAAGCTCTGGATCAGGAGTATACCGATATGGCAATTTGTTGACATCCATCTTACGGAAAGTAATGGAAATTCTGCAACAACAAAAATCAATGGTGATATCAGTGAGATAGACAAGATTATTGTATAAATGTTATCAGAAAACATGTTTGAGAAGTGGCTGAATATATGTTTAGAACGAATATTTTTGTGTGTCAACTGTCGTACATAGAAGAAAGAAAATAGGAAAACAACCTTTTAGCTGGAACACTAGGCACACAATGTTTAGCAACATCAGCTCCATTACCATTGAGAATGAGCACTGACCTGCATAAGATAAAAAGGGGAAAATGTATATGTATTTCGTATGTAAGAAGGCAGTACAGAGATCGAATTGTATACAGTATTAGTAAAATTTAAGAAAGTAAAAAGAATGTGTTGGTGGCGTACCCGAGAGGAAGAGGTAAGGAGAAAGGACCAGAGAACTCTCCAGGATTAATAATCTTTAAGGTTGTGCCAAAGAGTATCTTACATTCTGCCAAGAAAGATACTGTGCAGAAAGGTCGAACAAAGTCGTGATGGTCAATATGAGGAGGAATGCAATCACCCTCATCATAAATATTTACAATGCAACTATCAGGCACACACGACGTTGGCAAAACATGCCATCTAACCATTCTCTTAATCATTTTCTGGAATAAAGGAGGCAGTGGATCCACTTCTTCATCTCTAACAATGCCCGGCGGATTACCATTTTTGTCCTGTTAAGAAGGGTCAGTGGATAAAATGCCGAGATAAAACTGAAAAGGATTAGCCATCAATTAGAGAACTCTTACCACAGCATAATTATAACAACAACCAAATTGTATAGTGACACGGCCTTTTCCTCGCATCCACTTTCTTGGTTCAGAATATGTTCGCACTGCAAAATGTCAACCAGAAAAAAGAAAGAAATTGAAACACTGAAAGCAATAATGCAATAGCTCTCCAAACATTCTTCGTGTTTCATAGCTATTACTCTAGCTGGAGACAAACAGATTTCAGAAGAACAGAACTGAATGAAAATTACCTCTAAGTTGTCGCTTCTGTCCCATTCTCTGAAGAGAGTAAACAAGTTCGACTATCTCCTTTTGCTCATCAGGATTGAAAACGTTAGTGTGAAGCTCAAGCCCTTTAAGCACATTTATTTGCTTTTCATTAACGTTCTCATAATGAACAAAATCTTTTCGCCTGCCAACTTGGCTAAACCTAATAAACTCTTTCTGATCCTCCGATAAATCATCGCCTACGACTGATCTACTAGGTCCATCATTTAGTTTAATCTCAAAATTTGAATGGTCGAACACCGGTTGTTTGTTGTTCACCGGTGTAGACAAGGCACTAGCAAATCGTTTCGACCTTCCTGAGTTAGTTGAGTCGCCAGCTCGTGGAGAGGGTGTATAAGCATCAGCATTCAGCTTTGTCTTTGGTGAAATTACATCATCAGATGAATTCCCCCTTAAGAATTCTGCAGAACTTTCTGCAACATTAACATTTAATAATGCCATATCATCTACCCTTCCTACAAAGTTAAAACAAAATTATGAGATATTTGAATAATAGTAATCCTAAGTACCAAAGATAAATCACAATGACAGTCCTATTTTACCAACAAAAAAATAACTGAAGAATAAGAGCTCGATGTAATTAAAAAAAAAGATATTTTTCAGAAATTTAATTTCTATTCGCGAACTAGAGAGTGCTTATTTCTTGCATCTTTCTTGGATTTCTCTATCTGAAAAATCTTTCTCTATACTTTTAAATAGGATATTTCCTATTCAGGAACACGAAAGTTGGTATATATATATTTACTGTATCTCTCTTTCTCAAAAATCCATATCTATACTTTAAAATCGAAATATTCAGAAATTCAATCCCTATTCAGTTCAGGAACTCAAAAGTTCTTGAATTTCTCTATCTGAAAAATCCGTATCGATACTTTAAAATCGAATTATTCAATCCAACTCTCAAGAGTGAGTTTACTTATGGTATCTTTATCGAAATTCTCTATCTAAAAAATCCTTATATATATATATACTAATTTCAACTCAAATTATTCACAAATTCAATTTCTATTCAAGAGTGAATTCGATCCCCTTCGTATGTTTACTTCTTTTAATTTTTAAATTCCCGTGAAATTAAATACGCAATCAATCGAAAAAAACAGAATAATTGAAATTGGCTTACTTTGAATAAGGTTGAGATTGTTTACACGAGACTCTATAACTTCTTCACAGTAAGAACAAAGCCCTTCAGACAAAACTTGAAGAATTTGTTCATGTGATAATTTCTTCAACATAGCTTTGAAATCCCGCGGCTCCGGCGACCATCGGCTATAATCGCCGGCCATGACTTAACCTAATTTTAATTTATCCGATCAATTAGAAAATTATTATGGGAAAAATCTTAGTCTTTGCCTCTTTTGGACAGGAAAACCTGAAAAACCTAAACGGAGTAGATTTACTGTACTTGCTAACTTTCTGGGCTTCTTACATTAACTAGTTAATTGTACAGCCCAACTGTAAACATTATCTACTTCTAAATAAAGAATGTTTTTATTTGTTCATATAATTTTGTTTCACATAAATAACACAAATCTTACTAGTTTAGAAGTTGAGTATTTCCCTTTTCTAGTAATTATGCAATATAATTAATTATAGGGAAATGGTATAAATTAGCAATCACAGTTTCATTTAATTGTAATCTATAGCAAACACTTGTCATTCGCCTTTCTCCCCAGCAAATCTCGCTCGCCACTCTCCCTCGTCTCTCTCACTTTATACAAACACAAATGTATAAATTGCGTTTGTGTTTATATAAAGCGAGAGAAAATTGTATATACAAATACATATATTTTCGTCCTATACACTTTTAACTATAAAAATACAAATCTTCTCCTACCAGTTCTTTTGTCTTTCTCTCTTTCTCGTTTTTTACAAACACAAAATGTATAAAGCGAGAGAGAGAAGAGAGATTTGATATACAAATGTTTTATTTCGATTCAATTGTATACAAATTCAAATTTTATGCAGATATACAAACACAATCATTGATATATTTATACATAGTAGTAACATATATACAATTATCTAACCGATATACATATACAATCGCTGTGCTTTTATACAAACGAGAGGCTTGCCAGCGATTTATACAAATCTGATGCTCCATAGCAAACATTATGTTTGCTATGGAGCGTAATTATACAAACTATAGCTATAGCATACAAATGTGATTTTTATGTTTGCTAAACCTAAAATTTACTCAAAATTATATCATAATTCACATTTTGGATATATGTATCTAACACATTTAGATACATGTTAACTAAATAAATATAATTAAATGTATCTAAATAAGGAATTAAGAAATCATGCATATACAAATTTTAGAATTTATGCTATATAACATCTAGAAAAATTCAAAAAAAAAAATTGAGCATCGACAAACTTTGTACTTCTTCCTTCAGAATGTGGATTTTTGTGTATTTTGATCGATTTATTCTGTGTATTTGAATCATTTTTATGTATATGATATAGTTTTTTTTATTTACCTAATATACACTAATGATTAGATTTATTAGATTTGTTCATTATGTGTATTTAAAAAAAAATTAATTTAGCTTTCTTATGTATTTGATAAAATTCTCCTCAAAGTCTACGAACACGAAGAAGCAGCATTGCTTGAAAGAGAAATAAATGGATTTAGATTTCTCTAAGTATTAATTATGGACGCACCAAAATTTAGTAAGATTCGTAATATTGTAAATTAACAGGTATCTAAGTAATTAGCTCATAAAGCAGTGAAACATGTGTATTTTCCTCATTATATGGTAGAAACTCTTAATTAATGGTAAGATACATAATTATACAGAAGTATAAGTGTAATTAAAAAAAACAGTATGAATATCTACTACTAATAGAGAAGTGTGGATAACTACACGTCAACATGCCTGCATCATGTTCTTCCACACTTGCATATATTTGCGTGTTTTTTTTTTTGTTTTAATTTATTTGTCTTATTTCTTAATTCTTAATTTTTTATATATTTAAAATCATGTAAATTTTTTTATAAATCATGATAATTGACGACATTAATATTTTTAAAAAAATATAAAAAAAATTTGATTGCTTATAAAAAATTGGATTGATTCATAAAATTAATCTATTATTGTCAATAAAATGGGACAAAAGAAGAAACGTGTATTATTTAATTAGAAAACTACGCAATAGGTATTGTAAATCTCAATAATTAACAACATTTGATTGATTCTTGAAATTTTATTTGTGCTACATATATTGGGACAAGAGAATTAACATATATTATTTAAAAATTACGTAAAACGTACGATAGATTACAATAATTAACAACATAAAATATTTAAAAATCATATTAAAATTTAATACTCTCTAAATTTTATTTGTGTCACATAAAGAGACAAAAAAAAATAAGTATAACTTACATAAATCTCATAGTGTTGAGTAGGGTGTGCAAAAATCGAACCGAACCGGAAAAAGTATTATTAATTTGTTGTTATTGGATTAACGGTTTTTAAATGGTTTTATAAGAAAAAAATATTGGGTTACCGGTTCGGTAGTGGTTTTTAATATTGAGTTGTCGGGTTAATCGACAACCCATTAAGATTAGTGGTTTACTACTTTTACTTGTACATAAATATTATATATTAATCTCAATACCTTACTAGTTATGTCTTTGTCCTTTAACCTTCAATTCACACTTTATACTGACTTTGAGCTCACAACTTCACATAATACAAAACGTCAAAATCTAAAGTAAGAACCTTATTCCTCTTATTTCTCTTTGTGTTACACTTGTATAGTTCTTTTCATGTTTGTTATTATTGTTTCTATTTTATGGCATTTGTAAAGTTACATTATTGTGTTGTCACGTCAATTTATTAGAGAAGTCATATATTTGTTTTATAAGTATTTTTTTTATTGGTTAAACCGAACCAAAGCGATTGATGCACACTCCTAGTGTTAAGAGTTAATTACATTATTTTCCTACTCTTTTCTAAATTACAAAAATTCTTTAAAATTTGTGGATTTCGGATACATCACTGGACTTCCAGATACATAGGTAGGGGATATCCGAGAGGGAAGCGATGTATGATAGAGGGGATAGGACATCCGGATACATCACTGGACTTCCTGATACATTGATGAGGGATGTATCTGTGAAGGGAGGATTGTATCAGAAAGGGGAGGGATATCCGGGAGGGGATAGTGATGTATCAGCGAGGGGAGCGAGGGAGAGTGATGTATCCGAGAGGGGATTTTTGAAATTCTTTTAAATAGTAAGAAATTTCAGAGATTATGATAAAATAAGATGTGTATTTAGTTAATTTTTCCAAAAAAAAATAGATATTGAGCTCATACTAGCACAGACACTGGTCTCTAGTATGTTTTATAAGGCATATTTCCTAAAAAAATATATCTCTCTTCTTCTTTCTTTCTTTTTCAAAGTAGACATATTTGGCAAAGTTTTTAATTTTTTTTTTTTTAAAAGGTGGAAAAAATACTTTTTTTAAAGCATCTATGATATTTAAATATAATATTTTGAAAATTTAGCCAAAATTAATTATTGCTCAAAGATAATTTTCAAATTAAAAGACTTTCTCTCCGTGAGTATTTACTGTTAGAAAGCACTTTTTTAAAAAAAAAAAAAAAGTTAATTTAAAAGGTTTGGCCAAACAATCCAAAATTGAAAGAGTATTACTAATTATTTTTAGCAACCTGATTAATATTTGGGTTATAGCTTATAACAATGATTATTTTTTTAGACTATGGTGAAATATGTTATATCGAGGGTTTGTTTGCTTAAGAATCCCATCAAGGAGATTGAAAAAAGTGAAAAAATTGCATATATGACATTTATTAGACTAATATTTTCAAGTTATAGCAGTAGAATAAAACTTTCAAGTTGTAACAATAAAAAATTTCAGGTTATAACATTTTATTACAAAAAACGTTTTTTTAATTAATTGTAAAAATCTGTTTTGAAAAAAAAATAAAAAAAAAGGAAAATAAATCAATTTTGAAAAAAAGAAGAAAGAAAAGGAAATAGGTGTATTAATTAAATTTGAATTGATTGATGATAATTATTAATTAGCATAAATTTAGGAGATTCAAACTAATTAGGAATATTTGTTTTCCCTAATTCACTCTAATCTGTTAAAATTAATTAAAAAGTTTTATTTTATCAATTTTCTTCAACGTTTCTCTCTCTGCGGTTTTTTTTTCCAGAATTGTTGTCACTAACGAGTAAATCAAATTTTTTTTGTTTGAAAAATCTTGATTTTGTTGTAATGCACGATTTTTTATCTATATTAATTAAACATGGTGGTAGATATGATCTTTCAGGTTAGTATTTTTTATGATTTATTATTTGTATTTGTATTTTACTGAAATGAAAAAAAAAGAGCAATGAAACTGTAAATCACATTTTTGTGATTTTGTTTTTGTATACTAGATTTAAGTTGTGATATTTTTTTGTATAAATAATGTATTTTGTTCATAATACGTAATAATTTTTGTGAAACAATAGTTAATGAAAATCTCTGATTTTGTTGGTACGTTTCTGTTTTTTTTTTGTGGTTATTTTGTATATTGTATATACCCTAATTTCGTGTGAAATTGTCTTAATACATGAATGATTTGAGTATAAATGTATATAATATTAATAGTTTTATCGTTGTAAAGTTATGAAATTTATGGGGGGGAAAGTATAAAATTTGTTGTAACATTGTTATGAAACAGGTTTTCTTTAGTCAATTTGATAATAATAATTAGATGGATGTATGCAGATTAAAATTATAATATGAAATACTATTTTTTTCTGAAAATATAAGTAAAATGTATAGGTAGGAATGAATTTGGTAGTGTAAATGGAATGATAGTGGTATGAAAGTGTATTTACTATTGTGTAAAAAAAATTAGTAAAAAGTATGAAGATTTGTATGAAAAGAGTATTAAGTTGGTATGAAATGCGAAATGTTATTTTTTATATAATTTGTTTTATGGTGTGAATTATTGTAGAATGTTTAGGAATGATATTGTTATGAATAAGTAGTGACGATTGTGTTTAAATTTGTGTGAGAAGAATGAACTAATTGGTATGAAAAATTATTCGGTATTATGTAAAAAATATGAGTAAGAAGTATGATTACTTGTATGAAATGTGTATTAAGTTGGTATGAAATGTGAAATGTTATTTTTTTTATGAAATCTGTTATATGGTATGAATTCTGATAGACTGTCTGGAATGATATTTGTATGAATAAGTAATGACGATTGTGTATAATTTTGTGTGAGTAGAATGAAGTTGTGGATGAAATTTATACTATCTTTGGTATGAAAAGTTAATATAAACAACATATTTATAATTGCTTTGTATTATGTAAGACTAACCTGTTAATTTTTTTTTAATGAAACATGGAAGTATGTTGATTTTCAGATGGAGGGGATTATCTATGAATCTTCTAGTCTATATAGTGGCCTATTAAGTGCGATAACATCGCATCTTAGGATATATGTTAATATAAATGATATAAAGATAAAATATATACTTAGTGATCAATGTCTGGAAGGGGTTTGTTGATGTAAAATTCAAAAGGTCTAAAGTTACTTGCAGTAGATGTCGTCAAGTGGGCCACAACAGGGAGACATGTTCAAATTATCCTGCGCCATAAAAATGATAGTTTATTTGTTTAGATTATTTTAAAATTTTATTTTATTTTATCTTTTAGACTCATGTTTTGTTTTGATTGACTACAATGTATTCATTTGTTTCCCAATAATATTTATTGACAATGCATTCCAGGTAAGAGTTTAATGTATTGTTCATGTTTTATAAAAGATTCATTCATTAATCATACCAATTGCATACTGCTAGAAATAAAATTAATATCAGTTTAATATATAAGGTAATGATCATATTAGTGAACATTATATAAGGTAATTATGATATGCATTTGGTATCTATTTGGTATGCAACCTAATAGCGATTGATATTAATTAATGAAAGTAGCATGAGTATTAATTTGGTTTCCAACTGGTGTCCTACTCTAAAACAAAATAAAATCAGATGTAATTGATGTTGGTGCAACATTTAATGATCTTTGTTTTAAATTGTAAGATTCGTTTATTCCAGTATTAATACAGATTGTATAACAACTTTATACATCTTTAAAAATACTTAATCCACGCTTGTTAAGACAATCTAATTTACAATTAGGTTGTAAATTGTCCAGAATGAAAAAATGTAAAACAAAAATGTAATTGAGGTTGTTACAAAATACAATTATCACTATTTTACATTGGCATAATCGTTTATACAATGTATTTATACATGTTGGATACCAAATGCATTCATTTTTTTATTTTTTTTATTTTTTTGTGTTATAATATGAATTTGGATGCCAAAGGTGTACAGCTTGGATACCAATTATACGTCAGAGTTAGTTCATGAACTCTAAATTAGTAGTATGATTTATTTCTAGGTAATAAGACATTGTAAAATCATAAATTCTAAATGTTGAATCCATTTTGTATGCATTTTGTATATAACTGTTATCCCGAGAGTTATTATAGTCAATGTGTAATTTATCTTTAGAATAGTGTATCCAT
Organism: Solanum chiquidenum; assembly: GCA_029582725.1. Lineage (NCBI taxonomy): Eukaryota > Viridiplantae > Streptophyta > Magnoliopsida > Solanales > Solanaceae > Solanum > Solanum chiquidenum. The sequence continues at coordinate 23,216 of JAJOOS010002406.1, forward strand.
TTGGAATGTAGTCTGTATATAACTAGTATCCTGCGATTACAATAGTCAATTTGTAATTCATATGTAGTTGGTATCTTTTTGGAATAAAACAGTGGATATTATATATATCAAATACTTAAAGTTGTAACAAACACAAAAATATCGTCCAAAAGTTAAAAAAACTTGTAATTCTAAAAAGTCTAAGGTGCAATCAACTATCTCAAATTTGATCTCCGTGGTCTTGGTGTGGGATAATTGTTGGTAT
>JAJOOS010002407.1:0-30418 GCA_029582725.1 Solanum chiquidenum
CCCCCCCCCCCCCCCCCCCCCCCCCCCCCCCCCCCCCCCCCCCCCCCCCCCCCCCCCCCCCCCCCCCCCCCCCCCCCGGGAAGAGTCGAGCAAGATCATGTAATCTAATGATATTCATGCGACATCCTTCAGACAACAATCAAAAACTACCAAGATACTGAAGGGATTAATTAAATAAATGAAAGTAAAGAGAAAACAGAGCTAATAAGCAACTAACACAACTCAACAAAGCTAGAACTAGTAGTGTACTGTTAATAAGATATCAATTCATGCCTAGATAATACTCGGTTCCTCGCATGAAGTTGCATTTCATAACTAGAGCCCAAAATTGAGTTATACAATGTATCAGCATGACCGACCACAAGCAAGGTAACACAGAGAAGAACCTGCCTTCTTAAAGTCAGGTTCCTGTTTTGCGCATTTCAGCATCCCCATGGGCAAAGTGGCACCTATCCCCAAAAGTGCAAGACCCTTTAGCAAAATTCTCGCACAGCTTCGTCTTGTAATTGCTCATAGGAGGGGCGGGGCCACCAGGACCAGCCGGACCTCTTCCATGACCTGAAGGAGCTCTCCCAGGGCCACCTACTGGACCAAGGCTGTTGATCAACTCTCTTACCATAGCACTAGCCTGAGAAATTTGTTCAAAGGTACCCTCCAGTTCAATGTTTCTGAGATTAGTGTCTGTTTCATGCTCCCGGATTGCCAGCTTTGCTCCTGTCTGTCGACAAATCTGCTTAGAGTTCACACCACCCTTCCCAATGATTGCTCCAGCGAGAGAAGAATCCACACTGATCTTTGCAGTTGCCGTGGTACCAAAGCTAGCAGCAGGTCCGGAAACAGGAGGCTCTGTTCGCCCACCAAAACGACTAGGAGCAGGTCCAACCCCCATGGCACGTGGATCTTCCAGTGATGGCATAATCGGCTTGCCAATTTGCCATTCCCCGTGGGCAAAATTGCACGTGTCTCCAAATTTGCATCCCTCGGCAGTGTTGAATTTGTTGCAAAGTTTGGTTTTCACAGCAGGAGCATTTCCATTGGACATGGGTGGTGCAGCCACATTTCTTGATGCTGGTGGAGCTGATCCTAAGTTCATCATCTGGGCCACAGCATTATAGCCACCAGGGACGTGATGAAGGAAATGACAGCTCTCACCGAATGGGCAGCCAGCAGTGCTGTGTAAAAATAAATCGAACAAAATCAACTCCAAACCAAGCTAAGAACATAATTCCCATCTCAATATTAGCAAACAGGTACAATCCAGAAAGCAGATAATATCAATTCACCATAACAGGACTAGTATACTAATGCAAATGAGAATCTTATCCAGACCATATTCTAAGAACAAGGGAAAGGGAATCCCACAACACAAAAAAAAGCAAGCACTCTAGTTGCACTCAAGTGCTTTTAACAATGGTGAATAACTGCAACCAATATTATATTATATGCATACAACAGAGCTGCCAAAAAGGGTTTGCTGACTTCCTAGGCTCCAATCAGGCAATCACCAAGAAGACACAGTACAACTACTTCCCTTTTGCGCACACCAATCTCGTGAACAGAACATTTGAAACAACTGATTTTTTGAAACAAACGATGTTCAAATGAAGAAAAGATATAACTCTCCCTGCTATTCATCCAAAGCAAAGGACATAAAAATACTCACTTTAATTAACATTGAGGAAAATTGAATAAATAAAAATCAGGTTATTTGCTTTTGGCCTGTTTCATCACAATCTACTAATTTTTAAGACAAGTACGGGTTCTTAAGACTATTCCTTTGAATAAAATAAAGAATCCTTATGAACATACAAATTCTTGCTCTTATCCTACACAGAACATACAAATCCTTAACCAAAATAAAAGAATCCTTATGAACACCAACCTAATGTATGTGCAGACAACAACTAAGCCTCTTGATAACTTGATACACCATCTTGGATCGTGTGCTAGCACTATGTTCTATTCTTAGCTAAGAATGCATTGATTTAAAAAGTTTATGACTTTAGAAAATACTTCCTTTCATGTAATTGAAGAGACAAGGACGAAATTTCAGCACCCATTCAGCCCTTCTGAACTGAAGAAAAAGTACATCACCTAAATCCAAGCTCATTACTCTTTCAAAAAGGATATGGCATGTACTTGTAATATAAAGCATCAAATGGTAAAGTGTCCCACACAGATGCCTTGTGTACCATTTTGCAACTCAAACTTTTTAAGAAGTCCACTAACTTGTAGAAACAGAAAACTGAGATTCAGCCATTTGAGACATTAAATAAATACCTCTACATGGATTATACCGACTCTGAGCAGCTTTACAGTTAAACAAAGATTTGAAACATATTAAGGCTTGAAAAAAATCATTACAGTACATAGTAGATAGAAACTTTGGAGGACTGTGACAATATTTTATATTAGAGTTCCCCTCTCCTCCAAGTGTATTACAGCGGGTAAATATTTATCTCTGTGGATATCGTTAACAGACAGCTGTCTCATCATTAACTATTAGACAATTTATTGAGAATTCATCAACCTCAGCCCTCAAGGGCGAATATTTATTCTTTTGAGTTTCTCACAACAGGAAAATACTGAACGTTTGGATCTTGCACTTGATACCAATTAAAAGTTCACAACAAATTTAAAGTTAAAAAATGTCATTAGGTGGGAAAGATTTGAACCTGAAAAACTTCGTGCATGGCTTCGTTTTACTTCCTATACCACCTGATAAGGAGTCCATTTCTGTTGCACCAAATTAATTAATTTTTACAAGTTAGAAATTTTGATAGTTTCTAAATTGATGCTGGACAAAATTTTAAAGATATCATATACTTTATTAACATCGTAACAAACTACATTCAATTATAACTCGGAAACTCAGAATCTCAATATTAGAGAAGAGAGTTCACCATATATTCTGTAAGATATACCTTCATCATCACAGTAAATAAAGGTATAAAGCCAAACTACACTGTAAATTCAGTGTCTTTTAGGTTTTGTATACCCCTTTCACCTAGATAAAGCGTTCAGGCTTTCTATGCATATTTCAGAGATAATTCATCTTCTTCAATAATTAGAAGTTCATCTCTTCCAGCTGCAAGTGATAAACATTAAAGTTCCCCTAGTAGACAGTTAAGACACCAAGTTGTCTCTCTTCAAAATTTTCTTCCCCTTCTTACGATTTATGCAAGCCTCTGTTCATCCTCCTAAACATAGATTTTTTACTTCTTTTTCATTTTACTCAATTTAGCGTTAGCACTGGTTCAAAGTACTTCAACCAGCAGCCATTCCTGCTCTACCGCCTCCCTCGATAACAAGAGAAGTCAGAACAAAGGAGCCAAATGAAATACGGAAAAGCTTTCAATACATGAGACATGAACATACCAAAATCAAAACAACATAAACGAACGGTGCAGATAATGCAAACAGTATTCCTCCTTAAGATTCATAACGAGAAAACGACAATTCAAAAAGGCCAAACAAGCATAAAACTGAGAACGAAAGTAGATCTATAAAATGTACAAACCTGGCTTTGTTTTCTTCAAACCTCCATTGAAGTTCGAACCAGCTTCATTTCTGCTTCTCTTCCGGAAATTCATAGCTACTTAAAACACTCAGATTCGAACAAAATGAACCAAAAAAACGCTGAAAAAAACAAAAGGAAAATATAACTACGGCCTAGAGAGCCCTAAGCAAAGCAGTAGAAGTAGACGAATGAAAAAAACCAGTAGGCTAAAACCCAAACCCTAGTTCTAGGGTTTATCGGTGAAGGAGAGGAGAGCGTGAAGATGAGGAGAATGAGATATATATGAACAGTGGATAATAATGGGAATATCTTTGATATTTTTTTGAATTTATTTGGAGGACGAAATTACGACGTGGAGAAATTGGGGGAGGTCACGTGCTATATCAAATTACGTGCACTTTGTGGATCTACTATCCTAGGGTTTAGTTGTTTTTGAGGTTTTTAAGTTAGGTCCAATAGGATGATGCTCATGATGAAGGAAGGGTAAAAAAAAAAGGAACTAATTTTTAGGTTGATAAGTTTTTGAAGAAGATATGTACGTGATATAAGTAGATATCATATTGAAATGAGAAAAAGAGTGAAGGAATTTATATAGCATAATGCAAATGTATATAGTATCAGACGGACAAATTTCTATGCAAATAAGTTATTGAAATAGATATGCAGGTGATATTTTAAGTAAATATCATATTGAAATGGAAAAGGTAAGGATAACACAAATGGAAGATAAGCATTTTCGAGACTGTAGATGATATTATAAAAGGTTAAGATCATTAAGAGATGACATGAGAACTTGGTATACGCAAGAAAAATACAACTTGATTTCGAGAGGAAAGTACTATGTTTCGAAAGCTATTTGGCTATCTTAGGAAATCAATAAAAGGTTGATGTTGTTGTTTTAATCTGGAATACAGTAGCATAGTTTAAACATAGGTTTATTATGTGGTTAGTTATTAAAGAGAGACGGCTCATCAATGGGAGATTGAACCAGTTGAATATTCATATGGATAGCCTACAATATTGATTGTATAACTATACAGATGAGGGAACCACTAATCATCTATTTGATGAAAGTGCATAATTTGAAACTGTTAAGAAAATTATAATGCAATGGACTGGAATCTGATATATAACATAGGAGTGTGCGACAAATGTTAATGAAAATAAGGATGAAACATTGGAAATCCATATAGAAGGAGGTCATTACAGCCTTATGGGGGGCAATGATCTACCATACATGGAGGACTCGAAATTGGAAGTTGTTCAAGGGTCAAAATATATATACAAAGAGGGTCAATTAAGCAGATAAAGAAGGAATTGACAGATAAATCGACGTTACCTTACATATACAAGAAACTTCATATCACTAGAGGATTAATGCAGAGATTACATATGTAACTTTTTTCCCTTTCTTTCTAAGGCCTCATCTGGCTTGTTATAAAGAGATGTCGAGGTGCTCTTTAACTTGTACTCGCGCGGTTTTTGTTATCTATGACAATATTAACAGTGTTACCAAAAAAAATGAAAAGAAAGAGTGAAGAGTTTCATAAGACATAACATAAGTGTATGTGTGTTTTTAAACTCGTTGATGGTGTAGCTCAAGAGATAAATTCATAACGTATGTTGGGAGAGAAAATACGTAATATGAATTTGGACCATGATAAATATGATTTTGAACTTAAATGTTAATTTAATACGACGGTGGAACAAACCTCGATCCTAAAAGTTTGTCTATGTGACGGTCCATCATGCAAAAGGCATAAGAAGAAGAAAAACTAACATATTTTTAAGCTGATATGTTTTACGTAACAATAGTTTGTTTCAAAATATAGTGAATATATTGTGTCCACACAGATACAATATTATTATAGCGAAACACACTGTTATGTGCATAACAATAATGAAATACATCTATATACACGCGCTTAATAATATATGCGCGGGTACAGGGGCGGACCCACGTGGATTACAAAGGTTCACCCAAACCCCTTGGGCAAAAAATTACACTATATATAAGGTAAATATTTTATATTTATGTAGATATATTAATTTTGAACCACCTCATGGACAAGGAGAAAGTTATAGCGCAGTGACAGGTCTCCTTAAAGTTAACTTTCGCTCAAGAGTTTGAATCCCAGCGTAAGTGTTTATTGTTTTAGCTTTATTTTCATTTAGTTTCAGTTCCTAAAAGTGTGGATTTGAACCCCAAAAAGTTCAAGTTTCACTTCCCAAATAATCCTTATTTTATTTTATTTTTTAGCTTTCTTTTCATTTAGTTTCAGTTCCTAAAAGTGTGGATTTGAACCCAAAAAATAAATTCAAGTTTTATTTCGCAAATCCCTACTTTTCTAACTCCGTGAGTGAAAATCTTGAATCCGCCACTGCGCGGGTATATAATAGGGAAAACTACATAAATGGGTCATAAAATCCAAAATAAGTTCATACCCAAACCCAAAGTAATTCCTGAAATACTCATTCTCTCATAAATAATTACAACTCATACCCCATTCATTAAGGCTGATAATTTCCACATAAATGATACTAAATCAGTATCATATACTGTATTGGTATCATTAAGGCTGATAATATTCGCTTAACTGATATAAAATTAGTATCATATACTGTATTGATGTCATTAAGGCTGATAATATTCACTTAACTAATACAAAATCAGTACCATCTATTATATTGGTTCCATTAAGGTTGATAATTTCGCTTAACTTGATACTAGATCACTATATATATTGTGTTAGTATCATTAAGGTTTCTTGTTTAGAAATTACTCATTAGTCAATGATACTATAAGAATGCATATATATTGTTGTGGTATCATTAAGATTTCTTATTCAAAAATGACTTATTAATCAATGATACTATAAGAGTGTATATATATATATTATGGTATCATTAAGATTTATTGTTCATAAATTACTCATTAGTCTATGATACTATAAGAGTATATATACTCTTATAGTATCATTGACTAATGAATAGTTTATGAACAAGAAACATTAATGATACCAATACAGTGTATATATATATATATACTAATTTAGTATCAATTATGCGAAATTATCAACCTTAATGATACCAATACAATATATGATATTGTTTTAGTATCAGTTAAGCGAAATTATCAACCTTAATGATATGAATAAAATGTATGATATTGATTTAGTATCAGTTAAGCGAAATTAATTTGGATAATATAGTGTAATTATTTAGTGGGGTATGAATATAAAGGAATATATGTTTGTTATTATTATACTTTTATGAGGTATTTACTTAGTTCCCTATATAATATTTCTACCTAATTATTAATATCTCCCCTATATAATATTTCTACCTAATTATTACAAGGTAAATCTGCTAGGCAAACTTTTTTGACGGGCTACTAATGGAGTTGGGCTATAAGCCCTATAAGCCCAACCCTTAACAGGGTAAAATAGCCATTCAACAGAAGAGCCAAAAGTCCCACCTGTTAGCACTCTCACTCACTACATTTTCAAAGCTCCTCAACTTCGATTTCATCGAAAGAGACCTATATTAATTCTACTTTGAGAAATCTAAATCAGTTTATTTTCTTCTTTAAGCATTGTTTCTTCGTGTTCATCGACTTGAGGTGAGTTATTTTTCTCAGAAATATTTATGATCTAAATGCTGTTTAGATTTGCTACATTGATCAATTCATATCTCATCAGTTTGCGATTTTGTGTTTTTTCGTCGGAATTTTATGTTGCCGTTTTGTATTTTGATTAAATCTGGAGAAAATTAGAATGCATTTGAATGTATACATCTGTAATATCACTTCTGTACTACTTGAGCTATGTTATCTCAGTTTTTTCGTCGGAATTTTCGGTTTCCGTTTAGTATTTTGATTAAATCTGGAAATTAGAATTCATTTGAGTGTATACATCGGTAATATCACTTCTGTACTACTTGAGCTACGATATCTCAGTTTTTTTCGTCGGATTTTTTGTTTCCGTTTTGTATTTTGATTAAATCTGCAAATTGGAATGCATTTGAGTGTGCATCTGTAATATCATTCCTGAACTACTTGAGCTATGTTTTAGCTTTTTCTGCTATTATTTATTATTTATATTAGGTTGTGCCTGACAATTCATATAGCCGACCTCATCATGATTTGGATTGAGGGCATTACGATTTCCAAGGTTTAGCCAAGGCTTAGCTCAGGACCCCACTACTCTTCGTATTAGATGTTGTAGGTTGTGTATGTTATGATGGAAAATTTTCATGAACAGATCCATTTTTCACCAAAGAGAGAGAGAATGCTATCCAGTTTCCTAGTGGAAGTTAATTTTCTTTACAATTTTTTCAACTTTTAACTTCATATTGTCTTCTCCAACAACACTCAGACATTATTATCAATTTTTTTTAATCAAAACGCCATCCACTTTCCTTGCATTAACATTGATCTTTGAGCTGGGGTGGTGCTTGATCATTCTTATTTTTGAGCGCTTGATGGAGGTTGTTCATGAATGCTTAACTTCATCATTTTTGGGGTGGGTGACGGGTTATTCCCTGAGTTCAAATTTGTGTTATATGGAATAAATATCTCGTTAGATACAATTCTAAGCTTTACATGTACTTACTTACACATTTGGATTTGACTGATTTTATTTCTCAAATTGCTTAGATGTTAACGTGTTATAATATATGTTTTCCTGGTTAAATGATATTTCGTTGCACTGACCATCTATGATTCCTTCAGATTCTTCTTTGTTGGAAATGGCTGCAAACACAACTCCTGGCTTGCAAATACAAGCAACCAAACAATGCATTTCCGCATCTCAGAATATTTCGAAAATGAGCACTATGAGTTTCAGTTTTGGAAGTAAAAGAAAATCTTTTAGTGATTTTAGAAGTTCATCACATATCTCGCTCACGAAGCCAATCCATAGCTTCAAATTGGCTCCTATAAAATTTGAAAGGATGGTTACAAAAGCAATGTCTGGAGCTAGTGAACAAGTGCCAGTTTCAGGGTTGCCTATTGATCTGAGAGGTTGCTCTGAAGTGTCTATGAATTCTCCTTTGAGTTGAGTTTTTGTGCAGAAATTCAGAGTTCATACTTGCAATAAGTGATTGCTATTTCTTATTGATGCAGGTAAGAGGGCATTTATTGCTGGCATAGCAGATGACAATGGGTATGGATGGGCAATAGCAAAGTCTCTTGCTGCTGCAGGGGCTGAAATTCTTGTTGGTACATGGGTGCCTGTACGTATATATTTGATTTGTTTATGAAGTTACTACTACTTGTTACTTATAGCAATGTCAAAGAGGTAATCTTTTTTAATAACTTCATATTGTAGGCGCTCAACATTTTCGAGACCAGTCTGCGCCGTGGGAAATTTGACCAATCACGAGTGTAAGAATGATGATGTTTTTTCTTTCCATATACTCTTTTCCCCCACTCTTTTCAGAGGGATAATGTAATTTGATGTTTTAGGTTGCCTGATGGTTCATTGATGGAAATTGCAAAAGTCTACCCATTGGATGCAGTTTTTGACAGTCCGGAAGATGTTCCTGAGGATGTAAGATAAACTATTTTCAGTACTCTTACCAACGAATTATAGGAAAATTGTATAAGTCTAATCATTCTTGGTGATATTTGTATGGTGCAGGTGAAAACAAACAAACGTTACGCCGGATCCTCAAAGTGGACTGTCTCGGTATTATGCTCTACATATTTGTTGGTGTTTATCATATTTTTCAACTGGATATGTGCCTACATGCAATCGTATGTAATTGTTAATGCTCATGTTAAAGGAAACTTTGGTTCATGCATGTCAAAGAGTATTCAAACATACATCAGATGTTTCTGGTTGTCTCACCTTTCTCCACCATATCTTTGCACATTGCTTATAGTTGACATTCATATTATTATATTTTGGTGCTACAGATAGTACCAAGGCACTAGAATTTTTATGTAAAATCTTCTTGAACCTTGGCTCCCTAGAACTATTGCGCCAAAAAAGATGTGGTTAGGAAGACTTCATTGTGTCCTATATGCATCATTACTGGTGACTGCTGGTGTTTGTGTTTGGTTATCAGTAGCTATAGGCATCATTGATGCTGGAACTTGTGTTTGGTTATCATTTTCTCCTCCATTTTTGTAGTTGAACTATCTATGTTATACGTAAAGTAGTAAATCCGTGTTGTATGTTAGGGAATGCATTATGTCAACAGAGCTGATAAACTTGTTAAATAACCTTGCAATTTCTAATATTTTAGGAAGTTGCTGAATCTGTAAAACAAGATTTTGGCACTATTGACATCCTTGTACATTCACTTGCAAATGGTCCAGAGGTACACTTCTCCTTCTTATTTTCATTGTTTTCTGTAAATCCATGCCTAATCTTCATGAGGCCAATAACTTTTAAATACTTATTGTAGGTTAGCAAACTTCTATCGGAGACATCAAGAAAAGGATACCTTGCAGCTATATCTGCCTCCAGTTATTCCTTTATATCTCTACTAAAGCATTTTCTTCCCATAATGAATCCAGGTAAACTCTTGTTAACCTTCTGTTGTTTTTGGTTATTTTAGTAATACAAAATTAGTGAATGACGTGCTGTTCATCAGACAACTCCTTTTCTGAAACCGTTTTGAAAAGAAAGAAAAAAATCTGAATCTGTCAACTATGTCCTTACCTTGCAGGCGGTGCCACAATCTCTCTAACATACATTGCTTCTGAAAGGATTATCCCTGGGTATGACTCTCCTTAATTGCCTAGATTGAAGTTCATTAATTTCTCAGTGTAAGTTTAGTATTCTTCTTGAATTTACAGATATGGAGGCGGTATGAGTTCGGCAAAAGCTGCTTTGGAGAGTGACACAAAAGTAAGTTTGTTGCTAATTTTATTTTCAACAATCCATATCTCATTTCCTTTAGCTTCAACTATGAGCATCACTTGAGTAGTTTAAACGTTTTTGTTGAAGGTCCTGGCGTTTGAAGCTGGAAGAAAGCACAAAGTCAGAGTCAACACGATATCTGCAGGTATGCATCACAACACCCAGTTTTTCGCATAACTTGATGCTCTTTGAATTCTGAAATTTTGCTGCACAAACTAATTCAAAAACATGACTTTCAAAGCTTGTAGCTTATTCCCGTCACAGGAAGAGTATGTTTTCCATGTTAGTACATCCCTTAAGTTCCATGACAAACTAAACTGTATAAAAATATATTTGGTGGAGAACCTCTTCAACCCTTTTTTGTTTGTTGGACTTACACAAAACAGTCCTATTTTTTGGCTTCCTTCCAACGTGCTCGGTGCTCATAAATCTGGAATCCCATTGCCGAAAATGAAACAAGTAATTGTTTTCCAGGTCCACTGGGAAGTCGTGCAGCAAAAGCTATTGGCTTTATCGACATGATGATAAATTACTCACTGGAGAATGCTCCTTTGCAAAAGGAGTTATATGCTGGTAAGTCACACCCTTAATGTTTCTTTTCCTCTGAGAATGCTGAAAAGAATTGATTCTCAAAGTCGTATTAATGTATGTTGTTTGCGGCTCTATTGTTTCCAAGTATCTAACCTATAATTGGATCTAACAGAGGAGGTCGGGAACGCTGCTGCTTTTCTGGCATCTCCTTTGGCTTCAGCGATTACTGGTGCCACTGTGTATGTCGACAATGGTCTGAATGCGATGGGAGTTGGAGTTGACAGCCCAGCTTTCACGGGTCTCGACATCCCAAAAGATAATAAGAGCTAGTGCTAGAGGCAATGCTAGTATGGCTTTGGTGATCTAGAGAAACTTTGTTTTGTTATCTGTCATAGATTCCGGATAGCAATTGTTAGTGACATCGTATCTTTTTCCAAAAGGTAACTTAATTTGTACGAGGCAATCTCAGTTTTAGCTGCGGTCCTCATTATTTATTGTCAGTGTGTTACCTGACTATCTACATTAAGCTGGCGTTTGGTTATAGATTTCCATATATTTTTGGGAAACCAGTTTTCCGTGAAGTTTCTATACGTGTCTGGCCATATATTTTCAGAAACATATTTCACTCCTAAAAGAAAAAACAAACACGAAACATAATTTGAATTCACAAGTTCGATACAAAATTTATCATTTTCATAATGAACTAGATAATACATTATCCAAAAATAACACGATATTTTATTAGAACTACTACTAATACAACTATCAGCTATCAACTACTAATGAGGGCATGGATAGATAGGAATATAGTTTCTTTTTCTTGATTTTTTACGAGTTTATACCTTCACGACTGACGTACCATTTTTTCTAATTACCAAAAAAAATAAACTTTTTTCCTGGTAATCCACATATCTCATCACTTTTTATTGTGTACACTTTTTTGGTAATGATGTTCAACCTCTGCACCAACCATGGTCATCCAGGCGTACCATAAAAATATACAACAGGTCAATACCAACTTCTCTAAGAAATTCTGCTAAACTATTATGGAATTCTAGCAGAGTCGTCATTTGAAAAAAAAAAAAACACTACCAGTGTCACAATTACTTGTTTACTACAAACGGAGAACAATTTACAGAAAGCATAACTCACTTGGGGGATTTCCCAACATTTGAATTCCCATGTCCCCAACTAATGTCCATTTGGCACCTCTACGCTATTAACCAAAGAGATATTGGCCAAAGAGGGGGTGGGAAGAAAATCAGAAGGAAGTTAACAAATTCCTAATACTTCACCAATAACTAAGGAACATCCTGCATCATCTCAAAGTGGATAAACTGTAGCTTAGTCTTGTGTGAGCTTTCGTTTTCCTTTACGAATGGCAGCAGCTCTTGCAGAATTGTCACTTTCTGGGGAGTCTTCAACTACAGTCTGCTCCTGCAAAACCAGACCACGATTTCGAGATAACTTCCTTATAGGTGTTGTTGAGACAGCTTGTTCCTTATCTACGCTACTTGATGCTGGTTGAGAAGTGGCTGGTATATCCGCTTCATTTCTGTGTGGCATTAATTCATCTCCAACAGCAACAGAAGTTAACATAAGCTGCATATAAAGATGAAAATTCACAGATCATTATCTGACTTAAAATGATCATTTAACATATTCAAAAAATGTGCAGCAAAAACTTGCTTAGAACAGTAAACTGTTATGAATCACAGATGAAAATGAGTCGGATGGCAAAACTGATCAAACACCTATTAGTGCAGAATTATACAAATTTGACAGTTGTTTGTCGGTAACTAACTCCAAATCCTTGGCCATTAGGTTTGTGTGAGAAACATAGTTTTAGTAGAAGATAGAAAGTCATTTCAGTGTGCTAATACGGCAATATCAACAGAAATAAAATATAGGCCACCAAAACATCCACAGTCCTGTATCATTTGAGAGAGAGAGGTGGTTTGCGTTACCTTCCAATCCTGGAAGTCAAATCTAAAGACGAAGTGGTTATAAGAAACCTCCCCAGAAAGGACTGCATTAGAAGCAGGCGCATTCCTTGGTGCTGCATAAGCATTAGTTACTCAAGTCATGAAACAAGAAGTAGCAAAAGAAGAGAAATGAGAAAACAACTATGGATGTAAGAAACTTACAAACCCTATGACAGCTTTTGTCGTCAACAGTTATGTCAGCCCGCCCATCTTTAATTAGAAACGATAGGGCAAACAAATTTTCAACTGTTTGTGCAAAGGATCTTCTATTCAGGATTAAGTTTTCAAGCTTGGCACTCTTATGCCTCCTTAGAATTTGGAACATTGTCGCCATATTCTTGTCAGTGTCTGTCTTGCCTTCACCATCTGGTTCATCTAGCTGAAAATATATCAAGAAATCTTACGATACAATTCATTTCACCAAAGTAAGGAAAAGTTAGCTAGTGGTTTATACAGTTCAGAGGAACTACAGATGAAAAATGACTGCAGTCAGCAGCATGTAAAATAGAATGAATAAACACGATTGCATACAGAGAAATAGTTTAGCTATGGAAATCTACAAGATAACAGTATCCAAACAAAATGCTTAAACTATTTTAGTGATAGACCCAATTCTTCTACAGACTTGATTTCTTCTAACAGAAAACATCAGAATAAAGTACTTTAAATGTCTTAGCACAAAATATATTCCAGCTACTGATAAGGGGTAGCAATTTCATTATCCAATTTCCCCACAAAATAAGCAAGGACATGTAGAGGCTTGTAAATCGGAATTTATACCTCCTCTGGGCGTTCACTTTCTGTTGGCATCACACGCTTTTTACGAACCACAGGATTGCGTTGCTTAATTTCAGTATTCATAGGTCCAATCCTGTGAATAATATATATTAACATCTGTTTCAACACACAAAGCAGTACCTATCAAGAAAGAAGATGGATGATTGAACAATTACATAGTGCAGCATCCAGGAGCACCCCTGAAAACATGAGAGACTACACGACCAACATTGTTCCAGTGCATAGAGTTTCCATCCTCTTCTGTCCTACGGCTAGATCCAGCTTCTTGGCCAAAGTCCCTAAGTAAGCAACTAACAAAATCTGAAGGGGTCACGCCTCCATTACTATGTGCCTTTACAGTCGTCACCAACGTGTTTGTGATGTCCAGCAAGGCTTCAGCATCGGCGACCTGTTCCCTAGGTTTTTGTACTGTATATAAAAAAGAAAAAAAAACTTCTAACTGAATCCAGAATATTCAAACATGATAGTGTTAATAAATCATCATGGTTGTGAACCTTAAAAATCTAAAAGAATAAGCTTTTGCTTTATTTCTCAACAATTAAATAAATCCCAAAAGTTGGAGGGAAAATGATCAAATGTATATTTCTCATGCTCCATGTTTAAAGGAAATTATCAGGCATTACATCAGCTTTCTGAAGAAAGTATTTTCCACTTACACTCAGCTTCGCTTAATTTATTTTTCATAGTTATGCGAGCAAGTAATGAAAGGCTATCAATCCAATTACTGAAGAAAACATCTATTTTCAAATGCACTAATTCTTTTGCAAATAGACCATGAGATTTAGCAACTGCATGCTGCAAAAATTTCAACTTTTGCAGTAGTACTTCCAAAACTCTAGAAAAAACAATCGTAACTTATTTTCAAGGTGGAGGGAGCATTCAGTGCACAAATTGCACACTCGCACAGGCATAGATAAGCTACATTAAAAATAGAACATATAGTATCAAATATCAATGCACCAGAAACGTAGAACTTGAATCAATACCTTGCTGATGTAGCCTTTCAACTTCCTCAATTATTGACTTAAATCTATCTGAATCAACTGTTGATATATTATCTCTCTCATCTGCAACAAACACACAAATATTATCGCCTAATTATGCAAAAACGACAGCAGCACCCATTGCATTTATGGAATCAACTAACTAACATGAAATATTCACCATAAAATCAAAATCGAACTCTTTTAACTCCAATGGAAACTAATCTTAGAACTCATCCAAAAAAAAAGGTAAGAATTAGTTGCTAACAAATGACATCAAAAAGGCAAATTTAAAGAAGATGAAAATGACGATTCTCTACGACACTACGACTATCATGATTTCAGTGAAAAAGATACTACATTTTAGATTTTTGTTTTGTTTTGTTTCGTTTGGCATTATATTTGTTCAAAATTCAAATGAATAGTATAATTATCTATAACTATTTCACCAATAGTGCTTTCAGTTCTATCTGAATACCTAAATTCCATATCTAAATTCTAATTAGATAGTCATGAATCTACTCAGTGATGCAACAGAGTATTTAATCACATATAAAATTAACAAAATAAATAAATGAATGCAAGCATATAAAGGAGCAAAAATTATGAAACTACTAAATTACCAGAAATCCGATTCTTAAAATTGAGATAATGAGAACGAAGAACTCTTCGCCCTATTATAGTCTCTTCCTCCACCGAACTGTTATTGTTGTTGCTATTGCTAGGGCCTGCTACTGCTTCCGCCACTGCCGCTGCTGCACGATTACTCCTTGTTTTGGCTCCATTACCCGGAGTATTAACTGGTTCGCGTTTTACAGCTCGAACCATTGCTTAATAAGGAAGCTTTTTATGAAAGAATTAGGGCGAAATTGTTCATAGAAGATTCGAGAATCAACGAAGCAGATCGAAGAAATTGAGAAATCCGAGAAAAAAAATGGCTAAAAATTGAAATCCAGAAGAAGAAGGAGAAGTAAGAACCCTATGAATATTCAAAAAAAATTGAAACCTCCATTGAGGCGCGCTGTGAGTAATTTCCCCCTTTCCCTCTCTCGCTCTGCGTATAAATTTTGGGTAATGATGAAAATAGTCCTTAATATATTTTAGAAGTGTAGAATTTGGTCCTTTAAGTTATAAGTAAAGACAATAGCTATTTTATTTGTCAAAATAAATTATGGAAACATAACCTCATGTACTTAACTAAATCGAGGATATTTTAGGCTTCTTTTTTTGTTACGTATATTGAATATATTCAATTATTCAACATAAAATTGTAATTTTCTTCAAGTTCTATTGCTTATGAGACTTTCAAATTAGATTAGAAAATTTAGTGTGAGATATAAAATTGAATGGAACGATATATAATTGGTCTTCGAAGTGGATGATCTTAAACATTTGATCTTCACTTGCTTTATGGACAACTTTTAGGGGTCGTTTGGCAAAGTGTATAAGAATAGTACTAAGTAGAATATATTAGTAATATTTAGATTAGTAATGACGATATTAGTTATGTTAAAATTACTTCTTATCCACTATTTGATTTGGTATCTCAAAGATGATTTTGTCGTTAACCATACTTATATATGTATTACTACTAACTCTGTATTGTTAATGTTATGATTTATTATTTACTAGTTATACATCTTCTAGTAATGAATTAGGTGCATAGCTAATATATATTATTTTCCTTAATGTATCCTATCAAACGATCCTCGATGTAAAAAAAAAGCGGCAAGCGGATCCAAGATCATCCATTTCTAAAGCTATTGGGCCTACTCAAGTAATAATCAGGATTTGTTGGGTTAAGGCCCAAAGTCCATAATGGCATATTGGCCTACCTAATTGTAACTCTAGTCGATATTTGACCATATCAGTGCGGATCCAAAGGGTTATCCACGGGTTTATTGGAATTCAGTATTTAACAGTAAACTTAATTATTATTTTGGAGTCGTGGTAAAAACCTATACATTTGATTGATCTCTAATTACGTGGTAGGTGTATCGATAGTGATTTTGTGATGATTGCCAAACGTGATCGTAGTTGTGTGGTGGAGGTGGTTATGTTTTTGGGGCTGTAATAATTGTTGTTGTGTGTCTACACATACTACACTGTAAGGTAAATAATCATAATATTCATTACGTTAATAACATCTTGATGACTTTCAAACTCTATATAAGATCTTAAGTTATTTGACATATTTATTCAGATTCAAACTTTAGTCGGACACAAATAAATATCAAATGACATGCAATCTCTATCATCCATAAACCGTGGAAATTTTATTCTAAAAACATCCTATAAGAATATTTTCAACTTTTATTCACTTCATTGCCCATTTTATTGAAGTATCTTTTATTGGGTTAGGCAAATTATGATCTTAAAACATGATGAGAATTCTTTAAAAAATAGTGGTCACCAATTTATGTTCTTTTCAACGATGGCAAGCGTCGTTTTAGGGTGTGTTTGGTATAAAATTTCAAACTTTTCCATAATTGGTTAATTAAAATATTATGAAAAAATAAAATTTATAAATGACATTTCAAGTTCAGTGTCTTATTCTCACCCCACCCCAAACTCCACTCCTTGACCACCTCGCCACACCCCCCTATAGACTTCATATGTCAGAGTCTGTTCCGAGAAGAGAGTTAGCTTTCTGGTGAGTGTCGAGTAATACTCGCTCAAGGCCAAACAATGGCACAAATACCTACTACAATCCCCATAATATTTTCTTAAATTAGGTATAAATGTTCTTGAAATTATAATATTATTTTATTTACTCATTAAACATCAAAAAATAAGTAAGAAAATTATTTTTTAAAAATAAAAAATCATAGAAAACATATTTCTTCCTACCAAACATACCCTTAGTAAAGGGCGATTAAAATTAGTCAATAGACGTGGCTTACACTAAAGGTGTGAAATGAATTTTATGATAGTGATTTGTGAAGGGTTTAAATTTTCTTGTGAAATTAAATTATTTAAAAATAATAAGGCCGTGTTTGGAGAGTTTTGACAATTTAAAGACAGACTCTAAGGCTCCTCTATAGTTTTCTTCTTGTCATATTGTTTATAATTTTATGCCAAACATTATATTATTATAAAGAAATCATAGAAGATTAATAATTCTATTTTTAGGGTTTATTTGTTTGCTAGATTTTATTCATCCTTTCAAGATTTTGACCTTTTGGGGGTGTCTTTTTCTTATTCCGAGTTATAGAACGTTGAATTAGTTTATAATATTTAATGATTTAAAATTGAAGAGACATATATTTATTAAAGAGTATTGACTTTTCATAACGAGCTCTCTTTTTCTTTTCTTATATATGAGAACTTTCTTAAAACAACGTAAAGTATAATTTTGCATTATATTAAATTCTGTTGGATCTCGAAAAACTTGTAATTCCTAAATAAAAAAGTATGAATGATATTCCTTTATATGGAATTATGAACAATAATGGTGTTATGTTAAAGTCTTTCTTTTTTAATTTCGTTTTATTGTTTTTTCCTAACTTATGAAATGCTTGTTAAAAAGATTGAATGATTCTTTTGTTATAAAACTATTTTTAGAACCCTATGTGGAGATGGAATCTTTATAAATTATAATAAAATACTTAAAATATTTTTTAATTAAAGACATTATTATTTTAAAACACGTGTAAAGAGAAAAATTCATCTTGATGGAATCCGAGAATTTAAAAAGGAGAAAATCATTTTCATTCACATCTCTCTCTAGTCTGCATTATATAATTATTAATGACTATCTAATCTCCACTTATTGCAATTTTATTATTTATCAATGTAATGGTTGAGAAGAAGAAGAAGCTCCAAAATGTATATAAAAATAACAATTTCCATTTTTGGATATTAGGGTTAAATGTACGTTCCCAATTCTATTATGTTATTTTACAAAAAAAAATAAAAAAATAGACAAATAACTTTTGAGATTTAACAAATATATACTCTGTAAAAAGTCTTCGAGATATTATTATTTTATTTTTTTTTCTGGTGAGGTCGGCAATATAATGGATGACGACATTTATAATAAAGGTTCGATAAAGATAGATTAAAAAGAACTGACAAATTTTTAGATTATCAAGCTTTTGAAAAAAGGGATGTATCCCTTACATGACATTCTAAGTGAGTTTTATGTTGATAGAAGAAATTGACTAATTTTATAAAGCTTAACACAATCAAAATGGATAATACACACCATATTTTATGACTTTTTTTAAAAAAAGCTATAGAGTATTTTTATAAGAACAATATCTTTTTTATGTTTAAAGACTATTGATTTCTATCATTAAAGTTATAATTATACAGTCGCATATATATAATACGTTTTAGATTACAAAATTTCTAAAGGTCTATTTTTTTCAATCGTTAAAATTTGTCAATAATTAAGTATTTTTACATACTTATAGTTGTGAATTTCACTCTCATTGAGTACATTAGTTACACAAATCTTTTATTAAATATCCATGGAAAAAAATCAATTTATTCTTTCAGCTCTTTCTATGTTTCAACAATGCGATATTTTTAAAACAATTATTTTCTAAAATATATATTTTTTAAATCTTATCCAACGACGACAAGAATATGCAAAATGAGAAGCCAAAAAATTTGGCTAAGATCAAATATATTATATACTTATCATAAAATAGCATAATTTTAATTTGCCTATTGATCAATACCAACTGGCCAATGTGTTTGAAGTTTTCTATAAGGTGTCCTTTGAACAATTTAATAGGTAAAATAGCTATGTAATTGTAATGTTTATCTAAAAACAAAAAATAAAAGGTCCTTTTCATAATTCTGTAAATAATAAATATATCTCTTTTTGCCCTTTTCCTTTAAACAGCATTTTAATGCCAAAAGCATCCAAAAATGTGATTTTTGAATATGAATCTAATCCACCAAGTGACTACCAACAAACGACAACATACTCAGTGTAATCATACATGAAAAGTTTGAAGAAAATTGAGTAAAAGACATGTAAGTATACTATATTCCTACCTAGTGAAGGTAGATATATATATATATTGTTTTCAAAAGACTTTCGATTTAATTAACATATATCAAAATACTTTTAAGAAAAAAATACAAAAATTATAAGAGGACATAGCAAATACAAGTTAGTCAATTAATATCCCGTTAATTTAGGGGAGTAAATCATTTTTTGGTACTTACCTATTGTAACATGCTCTTATTGTCCCAAATTGGAAATATCACACAATGACACAAATAATAATAGAATATAAAAGTCAACGAAGAAATCTTTTTTTTTCTTGCATATTTTATGTAAGATCGTTTTCATTCTTTCTTTTTTTCCGTTTAAAATTTGGGTTGATTAAATAAAGGTGGAATGACCTGGGAGGCCTCTGTATTTGGCTTTGTTTGTCAGTGGAACCCTTCTACTCATCGCTTTGCCAAATGAACCATTAAACTCAATGAAACTCTATTTTTTAAACCCCTCTGACCATTGATCGAGCTTATGTGGCACTGAAATGACTTAATTGGACAAATACGTAATCTTGCGTTTTTTGAAGCAAGTGAATACAATATTTTTAATTTAAAATTATCAAAATTATAAGATAAAATACTAATAGTAATTTTTTTAAAAAAAATAATACTAAAAAGCTCCTTCTTCTTCACTACACCCCACCTCCCACCCCTTCTATCTTCTTCTTCAGCTCCACCCCACTCCACTCTTTTAATACTTCCTCTTCTTCAACCTCAGCCCCCACCCCCCATCCTCCCTCAGCCCCCACCCCCCATCCTCCCTCCGCCCCTACTCATTCTCTCCTCTTCTTCTTCAACCTCAACCCACATCCCTCCCCCCACCCCCACCCCCACCTCTATTCCTTTTCTCTTCTTCTTTGACGTACATATTATCATAATAAAATTATCAAATAAAAAATTGAAAAAAGTTTTTTGTGCAAGAAAATATACCATTCACCATTTTATAAACTTAATTCTTTAAGATCTACTACTTGAATTTACATATAAATATTTTTTTTTCAATTTGAAATTTTCTTGATATCTCTTTTTATCAAATCAAAATAAATAGAACCATAAAAGCATGTGCAAGAACTAATTATAATTTATCACATTTTGTGATTAAAGAAATTTTTGAGTGTGAACTATGAAGAAAGATGAAAATGATGATTTTTATTTTTGAGATGAAAATGGTAGAAGGCAGGAACAAAGAAAATGAAAAGTGGGAAGGGAGTGAAATGGTACAAAGAGAGAGAGAAAATTGCATTTTTTTTAAATACATGATGTGTCATTAAAAAATGACGTGATATTTCATGTGTAAAATGAGTGTACTACACGCACACACATCAGACGAGAAAGGGGTCTAAAATATTGTGTTTGAATGAGTTTAAGGATTTAGTTGGCAACCTCATAAGTACAGAAATTCAACTTACAAATCGAGTCAAGTACAAGGGTCAAGGGTCTCTCAGACCATTCTGCCTTAAATAAAAGATAAGTATAGTTAGCCACTAAATCAAGAATGTTAAAGCCTGTAAAGATAAATAATAACAATTTTTTTTTGGAATTATGGATTGACATTCTTCATTAGGTAAAACTATACATATATAAAAAATTGTAAAAAAAAATAAAAATCTCCTTCCAATAAGAAAATACTTTTAAAAAAAATTAGACTTTTCGTACAATAACTTAGTGAAACAATAATTCCAAAAATATATATAGAGGAAGAAAAAATATTAAGAATATTGGCAAGGGGTTGTACCTAAATATAATTAACGAACAAATAATTGATTTTAATTAGTATCTTTTAAATTATTTAAGCTATAATTATATGCTAAACTAATTAGAATATAGATCATTCATGTGCTTCACCAAATAATTGTAGTCGATTATTCCGTTAATCATTTCATAATTAAAAATAGTTAATCATAAAAGTCCCACTTCTCATTTGATTAATTTTTTAATGATATAAAAACAAGTTCTCCAAATAGAAACCCCAAAGAAACCATTGTTGCTGCATTTTATTTATTTATTATTTATTTATTTATTTTGGCTACTAGCACATAGTGGAAACCGGCCATTTGTACTCTTTTTTAATTGGTCAAAAGAGAAATAAATGAAGTAGTTCGCTTTTATGCAGGGTCCGAGAAGAGTCATAGGTTCGTCCGAACCCATGAACCCCACCTAACTTCACCTTTAAAGATCAGGATGTAATTAGAGTGATAGGGTGAAGCTAAAAGTTTGTCGAATTCTTTATCTTTAGTTCAAACATGCATCATGTTCATATTAAGAAATATTTCACTAAACTAATATGTATGAAAATTAAATCAAGAACCTAGTTACTAACACATAATATCGATAAGAGGAAGTTGCTCGGATGCTAAATAGCTCTACTTCTGGAAAAAATATATTAAGTTTAAATTCTAGCTCCATCTCTGCCTCTGATGTAATATAGGTGGTCTAAATAAAAAGTTAGAATTAAAACTTTAAAGCTTATGAGTTTAAATTCCAAACTTTTGAAAATTACTGAGTTCTAATCAATAATTTACGTAGATTCAGTAGATTTTTTTCAATACAAATTAAAGCATGGATCAAAGCTATTGGAAGCACTAGCTAGCTAGCTCCTCTCCAGAGTCTGTCTCAACATAAATATGTGATCCAATATTAATGACTGATTTCATAATTAACTTGTAATAATTTATATATAAATTAATCACATAAAATAATTTTATTATTGATCGAAAATTCCCTCCATTTTAACACTTAACCCCACAAAAAAAAACAAATTATTCTGGAGGATTGGATATTTTATTACTGTAAATGTCAGCTACATATTGATCAAGATTTTGAAAAAATAATATGAGATAACCAAGGTGGTTTTCTTGTTTTTTAGTTTTTGTTTGATACTATGTGGAGAATCAATCTGATGATTCACTTTTTGTCTACTTCTTGCTGGTACAATAAACAGCTTAGCACTCAAAGTGAAGCCCTTCGATAGATTCGATTAGGATTGATTCTTAAGATCGAAATTTTATTAAATGTATGTCTACTGATATTTGTTAAAATTTTCGACTTACCCGATGTGTTCTTTCACATACTCCAGCTATAATAAATAAATAAATAAATAAATAAAAGATAATGGGCTGATGGTCTATTGGTATATATGCATGATAATTGTTTTTGAACTTTTAAATTATATACATTAACGATATAAAAAAAGTAATGCAGTTTAATTTTTTACATGTTATAGCATGCCATTTACCATTTTTTAAAGTTGTGTAAGTCATATGTTTCAAACATCCAAAAAACACTATTTGGAAGAATCTAACAAGCCCACATCATTTTTTAAGAACTCGAACAAACAAAACTATGATTTTAGGCGTAAATTCCTCCTCGTTTCATTTTTTCACATAAGAAAAAGAAGAAGAAAAATGAAAGAATAAAACATGTATTATTATTAATTTAATTAATAAAACAATAAGAGAGAGGTTTATTTATCCAAATGTCTCCTTTTTAGGTTATTATTTAGATTTTATTTTTATTTAAAAAAGTTGTATGAATATAGTTTTTGAAATTGACAAAACAATGATTCTATATAAAAAAATATTTGGCGCACTCTATAATTTGTTTAATTTTCTCGAAAAGAATCTTTCGATATAAGTAGTCGAAGAAATAAAAAGATGATAATTTACTAAACTTTTGGATTTAAAATAAAAGGAATGTGTGTATAAGGAAGTTTCTAGACATGAACCACTATAGTCTACTAAGAATAATTAAGCTTGAGATAGAGCATTAGTGGATATATACCATTCCTTATAAATTTATTATGTTGATATATGCACCCATAAACTATATTCTTTTATCATCTAAAAATGATGCTAAAATTAATTGTTTAACCTTATATTCCTCCTTTTAAGAAAATTCTGTATCTTTTCACTTTTCATTTTAATAGTTCAAGAACAAAACACAAAAGGACACTTAAATTCTAGGCAAACATCGGTATGGTGGCATCGTTTGTCTGAAAATTTAATAGCTGTTATAGTAAGATATTGTTAATATGTTAAATATGTATACTGTCATTTGATTTTATAAATAGTGTATCAAGAAGAAGAAATATACTTGATAATCAATTTAATCAATACTTAGAAACAGTACGAATGTTAAAAAGCCAAATATGTGATCATAGTTGATGGATATCATTTAAATATTATTTTTTTCCTTTTAGAAATTTGTACTTGATATTACCATAATATTTTGTTTTTATACATAATATATAGTTGTCAGTGCTCTGTTATAGTAAAATACAACATGAAAAATCGATCCGAATTTGATAGTGAAATGTTGGTATGAGGAGGTTTGACTGTATTTCTTTGTTGGAAGGGACAAAATGCTGTTATATATAGTAGTAAATAGTTCACCTTGTAAAATGTTATGTCCTTGGTCTTATCATTTGTTCATTCCTTATCTACATTACAGAATATATTTAAAATAGTTGGCATTTGGCACTTACATGTTGACATATTCATATTCTTTATATCATGTGTATGGAGTCATTCAGAATATAACAAAAAGAAGAAGAAGAAGAAATTAGGAGCAAAGATTCAATTTTTATTTTTCAAGAATCTTCATCCTTTTAGTTTCTTGATTTTCGCGCTTTTTAATTAAGACATTCATTCAAGAAATGCAGTTTGTTTGTTGAAAAGATTAAAACAGAATCACCCTTGTTTGTGTATTTTGATAGAAGTTGCTATTTTCTTGATCTTGACTAGTCGTTTTGGCGAAAAAATGAGTATTCAGAACTATGAATTAGCAAGTGATTGCAACTTAGAGTTCCCACATATGGGATTTTGTTTCCAGCCTGAAAACTCTGCAGAAAATGGTTGTCAACAGCAGCAGCAACAGAATTTTTGGCCTATTACTGATTCATCATCATCGAGAACGATTATAAGTCGAATAGGATCATCACCTTCTGCTTTTTTTGCTACAGAGAGGTACCTTGGATTAACACAATATGAATATCAAGACAACAATAATAGTTGTACTCAACTGTCCAAGAATCTTGATCCTCAAACTACGTCGTTTACTCAGCAATGTGGAAATGGATTCTTAGCAGATTCATCAGCACGAGTTGACATCGATTTTCCTAAGATTTCAATGCCATCATTCATCAGATCACAGTTTTCAAGTAGTCAACCATTTGGTCCTGAAGGACTCTATGGAAATCCTTTTAGTAATCTGTCAGAGAAAGAGAGGATTTTGCTTCTTAAGAGTAAGTTGTTTAGAGAAATTGACTCTTCAAATAGGCAGCCTGCTTCAATCCCTTTTCAAGGAAATCAAGACTATGGTGTAAGTACTTTCAATTGATTCTTGTCTACTTAATACAGTCAAACCTCTCTATAGCAACGTCGTTTGTCCTGATATGTTTTGGTTGCTATAGCAAGATGTTATTATCGAGAACATCTAATATAACGTAATATGAAATCCTGTTCCAAAGAAAACATGATCGTTATAATGAACTGTTGTTATAGAGAGGTCTGACTGTAGTATTGTTTTTCAAGTTTTATCTGACTCGAGTTATGTTCCAACAGGTCTCAAATAATACATGTGGTTTTAACTTGGTACATATAAGGCAACAATCTGGAAGTCAATCAGCAAATAGTTTTAACAACTCTGGATGTTCTGGAGGATCTTTATCGAGCAAGGCACGAATCAGGTGGACTCAGGATCTTCATGATCGATTTGTTGAGTGTGTAAATCATCTTGGAGGAGCTGACAGTAAGTAATTTTACACATTTTTTTAGCTTTTGTTTCTTTGGAGGTGATCATTTTGGCTATGGATTAATTGTTCTTCACTTCATTTGCCAGAGGCGACGCCAAAGGCAATACTAAAGCTGATGGATTCAGAAGGATTAACAATTTTTCATGTAAAAAGTCATTTACAGGTACTTGTTAATATGGAAGAAATACTTTCTGGGAACACCTTTTTGTATTTAGACAAAATTCTGAAGCAAATGTTCTTTTCTTCTTGTTTTGACTACAGAAATATCGAAATGCAAAGTTCATTCCTGAATCGACAGAAGGTATGTATTATCCGAAATAAGCTTCATGTTTATTATGAAAGACAAACAAAATTAACCCACAGCTTGAACCCGTGACTTGTAGTTCACACAGAGATAACTTTATGGTTGCTCAAGACTCTCTTCATTACGCAAGCATCAGTACTATATTCTGCTGCTTGTTTTATGCTTTTGTGTGTTAACTTTTGAGAAAAAAGGGAAAATATGTTTCTCCAAATAGGAGGTCCTTAACATGGCCATTCAACCACATAGAAGTATCATCGTCTTGACAAACAGTTACTACACCTTAATTCCAAACAAGTTGGAGTCCTTATATGAATCCTCACTAACCATGTTCTAGACCTTCTTTGAAAAATCTTCTCTGCTTTTCATTTTTTGCTATTTATGCAACAAGTGGATCCAACATGATGAAAAACACAAGAAGAGACTATCTCCTTACACAAATATGCTAATAGTAAATCTGTTGAAGTCTTTGAAATCTCAGAAGATTGAAAGAACATTTTCATCTTACTTCTTAGACATTTCACTTTAATTTTATTTCGTATGATGATGATATGAAATGAGCTTTAAATGAAGGAGTGGGGGATTTATATAGCGGACCCCAACTTGTTTGAGACTGAGGCATAGTTGCTGTTGTTTAAATTTGATATTTACAGCAAACTAAAAACTTAATTTTAACTCTGCTTGTGGAAAAATGCTCTCTGAGATGTACTCAAATCTGCCATTACATGCTAAGTACTTAATCTTAAAGTTTCCATCTCTTTATGGAAATGAGAGTTTCCTCCTATCTATGATGCAGGGAGATCTGGAAAAACAGACATCCTGAATAATGTGACACAGATCGACAGCAAAACGTATGTTCTTTGCAACTATCTTAACTAATTTTTGTGACTATTTTACCTTAATCCAGATTTATTTTCAGTGGAATGCAAATCAAAGAAGCACTGCATATGCAGCTAGAAGTCCAGAGACGTCTTCACGAGCAGCTAGAGGTACATTTAGTACATGAAAAGATATAAATTTAGACACTTGTAGCATGCTTAGAGCTGAAACAGTATGAATGCAATCTTTCTGAATCTTCTTGTCTTTCTGTTGTTAGATTCAGCGGAAGTTACAGTTGAGGATCGAAGAACAAGGGGAGCAGTTGAAGAAGATATTTGAACAACAACAACAAACAACTAGGAGTCTCTTGGAGACGCGAAATTCAAGCATTTCGTCTCCTGCTGATCAGTTCACCCCGCACGAAGATGAAGTTTTTGCTGCAGAAAGCTTCAATAATACTCATTTCCAATCTAATATAAGTTACAATGACATGTAAACAACATCAGTTTGACATTTTTTCAGCTAGCTTTTGAAAGAGAGTCGACGTTAGCATTTCTGTAGAGCTAATTTGCCTCTCAAGCAAACTACACAAAAAAAAATGTATAGTTCAAAGTGCAGACATAAATATCATGCAAAAACTTAAAAGTACTTCATTCATGCTACATGTTCAATGGTGCTCTGGTGAACATAAGGAGAAATTTGACTAATTATAGTTATTTAATAAGGTGATCTTGTAAGTTGTAATATGCTTGTATACACTAAATTTTATCTTTGCTTCTCTGTAGTTTGCCCTCAAGTGTGACACAACGTATATCATGAGAACTTCGCGCTTCAAGCTTTAACGTTTACTGAAATGAGTTATAAGTTCTGAAAATTGGAAACTAGTTAAGCCTAACTTAAGACTAAAGTATCTAAAGTTCAGACCTTCGAGTCTGAAGTTCAAATTCATGTTTACCCTTTTTCTTCACATTGTTTTATTCGACTTATACCATTTTGTGAGAGCATTGTATGCAACAAGATACCTTCTACAGCCAGAATTTCTAATAGCAAGCAATTTTCCATCTTTTGGTCTGTGTTGGCTCCTTATGTTTCCATCCGTCCGTCTACATAAAAAGAGATGAAAACACAGAAGCAACAACATGATGAAGGACACAAGGAGAGACTATTGCCTTACACAATTCTAATTATAAAATCTATTGAAATCTTTGGAAGCTCAGAAGATTGAAAACAACATTTTCATCTCACTTCTTAGGCATTTCCAACTTGAAAAGGAATTATACATTGTTTTCCTCCTATAAATCTGCCTTGTGATGGCAGGATTTTAGCATCCACACTACTGTATATATACTACATTAACAAAAGAGCAGTACAAGGACATTGCACAACTATAGTTGAAATCTGAAAAATGGACAGCCCGAATAATGTGACACAGATCGACAGCAACACGTATGTTCTTTAATTTGCAACTGTCTTAACCAATTTTCTTGATTATTTTAGCTGGAATATTACCTTAATCCAGATCCTTTTTTTCAGTGGAATGCAAATCAAAGAAGCACTACGTATGAAGCTAGAAGTCCAGAGACGCCTTCACGAGCAACTAGAGGTACATTTAGTACATAAAAAGATATAAATTTTGGACACTTCTAGCATGCTTACAACTGAAAATGTTACTAGCTAGAAACAATATCAAGATGATCTTTCTGAATCCTATCGTCTTTTTCTGTTGTTAGTATCAGCGAAAGTTACAATTGAGGATCGAAGAACAAGGGAAGCAATTGAAGAAGATATTTGAACAACAACAAGAGACAACCAGGAGCCTCTTGTAGACGCGAAATTCAAGCATTTCGTCTCCTGCTGATCCTCTATTCACACCACATGAAGATGAAGTTTTCATTGCAGAAAGCTTCGATAAAACTCATTTCCAATCTTAAATAATTTGATCATGTTAGCACTTCATTAAAAGCTAATATAGCCTCCCAAGCAATTAAACTACACAAAAAATGTTTAGTATACAAAGGTCAGACACAAATATCATCCAAAAACTTGAAGTACTTCATTCATACTATATGTTCAATGGTTCTCTGGTGTGCATGGAGAAATTTGACTAATGATATGCTTGTATATACTACTCAATTTTGTCTCTTAGTGTGAGATAATGCATATGACATATGAGACCTTTGTGCTTCTAGGCTTTTACAAGGGGTGGGTGTAGTGCGGATGATTTTAAAACGGATTCCTCATTCATTAGATAAAGAAGATCACCAAGATACCGTGATCCAATGAAAAATTTATTTCAATTTCAAGAGCTCAGATTGAATTGACATATTAAGTGCAGATTCGATCCGAGCTCTCTTGTTATATAGTAGATATGATGGTCTATGGATAGTCGATACACAAAACTTAAAACTCATTTATGACTGTCATAAGTAGCAGCTAAATAATTAAGGGCGTGTTTGGTATGAAGGAAATTTTTAATTTTTTCATGTTTGGTTGAATTAAATGTTTTGGAAAATGGAATTTATTTTCTCCAATTTTTTTAAAAAAGGACTTTCTATGTAAAATAAGAAACACATTTACCAAAACTCTCATTCAATCTCACCATCCAATCCGGGATCCAGTCCCAACCTAGGACCCAACTTCTGATCTCGACCTCGACTCAGACCCAACTAGACTCCCTCCCTAACTACGACTCAGGGTCAAGGTCGGGCCCCGACTCAAAGTCTTTTCTCAGATCTCAATTCAACATCAGGATCATGTTACGGTCTCGAGTCAACATTAGATCTCATGTCGTATTTGGGTTTGGTTGTCAGGTGTCAAGTTGGGGTTAGATCGGAGTCAAGTTCTTAATCGAGGTCAAGTCTCAAGTAATGGTTGATGTTGGGGTTAAGTCGGGTTTCGAGTCGAAGTCAGAACAAAAGTCTGAGTCTAGGGTGGGTATTCGGGTCCAATATCATAGTATTTGTCCAAATTATACCTAAATGGTCTTGAGGGATCATACCAAAACACTATTTCAATAGTACTTGTCCAACATCATATCTTCATCCCCAATGTAATAAATGGACTGGGCTTAAGCCCAATTTATGATTTTTAATAGGCCCATGATAGTGTCCAATCATCATCACTTTTGTTTTGTACCAGTAGTAAACAGCAACATGTGGGACCTGGGCCAGAAGCGACGAAAAGTCCCAGATAGAAAGCCCAAAAACAAAAAGGGGTTTTTAGTCATTTCATCTTTAGATTAATTAATTAACCTTTGTTTAACTCAATTGGACTCTCGGGATTCAGTTATGTAAGGAATATTTACTGCTAATCATAATAATTTAATCTTCATATAAAGTGGTTATTTCTAATTTATCATGAAAAAGACAAAAATATCCTTCCACAATTTTTTAAAACTCTATAAGAACTTGTCAAATGTGAGTGGCTACCAGCAATTTGCTCTACACAAAATCTCACGCGTTTCTTTTGTTGGGTATAGCATAGTCAATTATAAGTGAGTTTTTGATAGAACTTACCAAGAAATTAATAGAAATAAAAATCGAATGAAAAAATTAATAGCTTGTAAAAATATGACAAACTTTACATCACCAATACATACAACTTACGTTCATCGTGGAAACATTATTAATAGAATTAATACTTTTATCAAGAAATTAAAAATATAAAAAAATGAACTCACGCATAAATTAATGAAATTCGATATCTGTTATATATAAATTAAAAAATGTTTTTGAGTTTGAATGTGGTTTACCACATAACATGTAGCATGTGTGCATTTGTTCAAGACAATAATATAACAAATAGTTTGAGTTTTGCCTTGTTGATCATCTTGCATGCAATT